>JAPTGZ010000005.1:56160209-56171178 GCA_029814645.1 Fowleria isostigma
ATATGGATATCAGAGACCACAATGTATTATGGAAAAAAAAACTCCAGAGACACAACACAAGTGACTTCATCAGTTGGCTGGTTTCTTTCTCATTAGACTTTCTTTAATATTACATATCTAATTTCAGTTTTTTTGTGGTTTCAAATAATATGATTATGTTTAGGAAGGCCTCTTATACTATAATATGACAAAAAAGTATTCATATGTTTCATATTTTTACCAAAAACAGTTCAAATGTCTTTAGTGATTTTCATCTTTCTTGGTTCAGTTAGGTTCAGATAAGTTAAATACTCCACTTATTGAAATATAGGGACTCCAAATGTCATAAACCATATGATCGAGAAAGAAGCTGTTGGATCTTTATGGGTTAAAATTAGTTGTAATATCTTTCTGTGGTAGCTCCAGATGGAAAATCTCAGAACAAGTCAATTAATCTGAACAAGATTAAGTCTCAATAAGTCAATAAATCTTTAAAAAAAAAATTACCTTTCATAATAAATATTCTAAATTTAAGTCATTTTATCTAAGTCGGATGGACAATTTTTGCAGTGTGAATGTAAATGGATAAACTTTGAGATAAAATACATCCAATAAAACAACGTGTACAGTGTTGTAGAGTATGAGTAGATATGGATATCAGAGACCACAATGTATTATGGAAAAAAAAACTCCAGAGACACAACACAAGTGACTTCATCAGTTGGTTGGTTTCTTTCTCATTAGACTTTCTTTAATATTACATATTTAATTTCAGTTTTTTTTTGTGGTTTCAAATAATATGACTATGTTTAGGAAGGCCTCTTATACAATAATATGACAAAAAAGTATTCATATGTTTTATATTTTTACCAAAAACAGTTCAAATATCTTTAGTGATTTGGTTGTGTTAGGTTCAGATAAGTTAAATACTCCACTTATTGAAATATAGGGACTCCAAATGTCATAAACCATATGATTGAGCAAGAAGCTGTTGGGTCTTTATCGGTTAAAATTAGTTGTAATATCTATCTGTGGTAGCTCCAGATGAAAATTCTCGGAACAAGTCAATTAATCTTAACAAGATTAAGTCTCAATAGGTAAATAAATCTTAAAAATAGACCTTTCAAGATAAATATTCTAAATTCAAGTCAGTTTATCTAAATCGGATAGTCTGTTTTTGCAGTGTGAATGTAAATGGATAAACTTTGAGATAAAATACATCCACTAAAACATCTTCCACAGTGTTGTAGAGTATGAATAGATATGGATATCAGAGACCACAATGTATTATGGGAAAAAAAACTCCAGAGACACAACACAAGTGACTTCATCAGTTGGTTGGTTTATTTATCATTAGCAATGACACCAAATGTACTACTGTTTTCACTTGCTATCATAGGAGATGCATTTTGAATTGTAAACAGTGAAAATGATAAAATGCATTTCAGAAAAACTCCTTACAAGCAGTGTATGACCAGGGGAAAAGGACGGACGGAGCCCGCCCTCCTTCGCCTTTTGGGTTTTTAAAACGATACATGTCATCTTATACTTCTGAGTCTCATATTTACATCGGTACAGCTGGGTCCCACGTTTCTCACCAGCAGAGACCTCTTGGCTTTTTTTTTTTTTTTAATGTGTTATCACATAATTTTCTTTAAGAATTATATTTACAACCATAACGGCGCCCCCCCTCCAGCTGCCTGCTGCCGGCGGGGGATCACATACAGTTAGAATCGTTTGCTTAAAATTCATTAAACTACTTACGGTTCTTGAAAGTTTAACTCAACCTTATAGCTCTAAGTTTTGTTTTGTTTTTTTTCTCTTAACAAATAAAGTTAATACAGAGCTAAAGCCATTTTTCTTTTTTTTTTTTTCCCCATAAAAATTCATAATTATCCAAATAAATGAACAAACTAGAAATAATATTAAAATAAAATACAAATAAAATAACAAACAAATATTGCACTTAAAGTTCAGGACAGCATTGGACCTGTTTGGTGGTTAAGAGGGAAGTGAGAGCTTTTAGCTGAGTGCTTTGGAGGAGAGGAGGAGGTGAGAAGCATCCAGCGAGTTATCATCTAAATAAATAGGCAAAACCTTTGTACATTTTTTTTTTTAACCCATAAGAACTCATAAAGACCCACTGTTACATTTATGGCACTTCCCAAATTTTGTTTTCCCTCTATATTTAACCATCCTGCAGTGGTTTATCACCATTTATTGTAACATTATCTTCTGTATTTTGTGTTTTTTTCAGTGAAAATCAGGTATTTTCCAACAATTTATCAGAGGTGGGAAGTAACAAAGTATAAGTACTTTGTTACTTTGTTACTTGTTACATTATGTAAATGTTTTTAAGTACCTGTACAATACTTGTGTATTTATTTTTCTGGCATCTTTTATTTTTATTCCTTACATTTTTGTATAAATACCTGTCTGTTATACTCCTTACATTCTCAGAGTAGGGTCATTACTTTTTCAAACTAAACTAATGTAATGTACAAAAAATATGTCTTTTCATTCCCTGTGGAATTAGAAAACAGAAGCTTTTATGATTTTTGTCTGGTTAAATAAGTATTGTTTCATTCATGGAAAAAAAAACATGCAGTTTTACTTTTGTGTTTTATTACAATTGAGGTTATACTTTTTTACTTTTACTTAAGTAACAGGGTTGAATCTACTTTTACGAGTATTTTTTCACTGAAGTAGCTGTACTTCTACTTCTACTTAAGTAAAGAATGTGAGTACTTTTGCCACCTCTGATAAACATGCATAAAGTAGAGTAAAATTGAGGATTATTCTGTCAAAAACTGAAGAAAAAGTGATTTTTTTCAGCCAAATCTATCATGAACTGAACATAAACCCAGTGTGTCCATCCACTGTCATTTATAAAACTCCATATGTTTTACTGGGGAATCAATGTTGTAGAATATGATGGTGTTTCCACGGTAACTATGTAGCCTCTGAAGGTCAAAATGGGTCATATCTGATGACCATTAAAAAAGATAAATAACTAAATTTTACACCAGTTATTGACATGTATTGATAGGATTAGTGGATCAGCAGGTATTAAACAGTTTAGATCAGTAGGTGGTTTAAGTTAAAGGTGGATTTACTGTTTATAATATTAAAAAATGCATGGAAAAATAGACAAAAGGTTTAAAAAATTCCACTGAAATTATGTGATAACTACATTTTGTATTGTATTTTACACCAATTGACATGTATTAGTGGATAAACACAGTCGATATCAGTCGTTGGTTTTGGTCGATGGTGGATGTTTGGGTTTTTATGGGTTAAATAAAGGTTAAATATAGAGACATTTTCATTTTGGGAACTGACACAAAAGTAGTGCTGGGTCTTTAAGGGTTAAACTCAGACCATGAAACTGAGCCGGGTGTTGATTTGACCCTAAACACAGATAGAAAAACAGTGAACATGTACAAAACGTGTAACAGAAGAGAAACTAAGCTGGGAACCTGTCCTGAGAATGCTTCCTTCATTAGTCCAGAATGAGCTACAATGTTAAAGGAAATGTGGTTTTGGCTGCGCGGAACATGTTTCTTTTCCACCTTGAATTTTCGTTCCTTGTTGTAAACAGTCTTTGGAGACAGCAGGAAGCCAGACGGGGTTTTTTTTTTTAATCCCCCATTTCTTTCTTTCCTTCCACCTCTGGCTTTAAATGCGACTCTTTTAACTGCGATGGCGTATCTGCGTTTCATCACAGCTCCGGTCCGTCCGTCTCATTGTTTATACGTGTTCTCCGGCCGTGTCTCGTCTCCATCTTCTATCATTTTTTTTTTTTTTTTGTCGTCCAACATTCACAGTAAATTTCCACAGTCAGAACATGAAATAACGGTGAGAGGAGTTTACAGAAGCTTCGGAGAGGATCGCTTTGACCCCCTCCGTTCGCTGGAGTCTGATGGAAAAACACCAAGAATATACGGAAAGAAAAGGACTTTTTGCGTCGTACCGGCAGCTTTGAAGTGGCTTCAAAGAGGACATCATGGAGGAAAAGGAGGGGGATTGAAAAAGGAATAGAAACAAGGAGAAAAAAAAAGTGACAAAACAGTACCGGACTGTCTTCATGTCTGCAGGGTTTGTTTTGGAGAAACCCCTCCTTTTCTCCAGTACAACTGGACAAAAAAAAAAAAAAACACAAATAAATGTCTGTTTTTTTTTTTCTGACAAGACACTTGATACTCACAAAACAAAACCAAAAAAAAAAAAAAATGCAACAGTGATCAGACAAGCGTCCAGCTCCTGCACCAGCCCCTCACAAATGGGCCTGGGTCCATCATCCATCCATCCATCCATCCATCATCCACCCATCCATCCATTCATGCATCCATCCACCGGGGATAAACTACATTCCTTTGCAGTGCCATAGCTTTGCTGCGTCCTCACACACCATCACTACCAAACCAAACTCATAGTAGACAGGATGACACACACAAAACTATTAAAAAAAAAAAAAGGCAAACATAGAACCTCACGCCCCCCCACCCCCACTCTACTTTTTTTGTTTTTTTTCAAGTCTGCCCATTTTTTTCTTTGTGTCGTGCCTCCTCGTGTGTGTTTGTTTCTTTTATGAAGATGAAGTCGAGGTGGAGCTTTGTTTTTTTTGGTTGATCAAGTCCAAGTAGAGTTCTGAGCGCAGGAAGCGGGGGTATGAGTCCTTCTCCATCAGCCCGTATATCCGCCGCTGCGCTAGGTCGAAGCAGGACCGCGTCACATTCTGCAGGTTGTCCTTAGTGTGATCTCTGGTGTACGAGTCCAGGTTTACCTGCGGAGGATGGACACGTGACGTCAGCGAGGGCCACGCATTTAGACCAGAACAAAAACGAGTGAAGGATGCAACGATGATGGGGTTTAATGGTACAATTATTGTCTAAGGCAGGGGTGGCCAACCCTGGTCCTGGAGAGCCACAGTCCTGCATGTTTTAGATGTTTCCCTCTGCCAGCACACCTGAAGGTTACTATCAGTCTTCTACAGAGCTGGATGTTGGACCCATCATTTGAATCAGGTGTGTTGGAAGAGGGAAACATCTAAAACATGCAGGATTGTGGCTCTCCAGGACCGGGGTTGGCCACCCCTGGTCTAAAGAATAATCACGGTTTCGCGTTATCACGATTATTATGCATTGATTGATGATGGTAATGACTGAAGTTGATGTTCAATATTTAATGACATTCATAATTATGTTGTATTTTCCAGATTATAAGTCGCACTTTTTTTTTTTTCATAGTTTGGCTGGTCCTGCCACTTATACTCAGGTGCAACTTGTATATATTGATGTTATAAATGACTGAAGTTGATGTTCAATATTTAATTACATTAATAATTATACAGATAAGTCACTTTTTTTTATAGTTTGGCTGGTCCTGCGATTTATACTCAGGTGTGACTTGTATATATTAAAGTATATAATTTCACATGCTCTTAGATGTTATTTCACACTGACCGACATGACCAAAGTAAATATTACCTACAGCCGTGAGAGGGCGCTCTAGGCTTGTGACAACTACCAGTTTCTTACTTTTTGGAATCACAATTTGTTATTTTTATTCCTCCTATTCATCCTCCCCAGAGGTGGCCCGTGGCATAGGCAGACTAGGCGGCTGTCAGGGGGCGCCACAGGAAGGAGGAGGACTAGAAGTCTAAATTTTCTTGATTTTTTTAAGAGAGTGCTTGATTCAATACTGACTATATTGATAGTGTCTTTTCACTTGATTATGTTAAATGTAACTCAGACAATTACACTCAGACTTTGGTTCACATTTGAGGTGCATTAGTATTTGCAATGCATCTGCTAGAATTACAACAGACAGTCATTAAACTTACAATTAACCTGACTCATGGTTTAAACATGAAAGTAACTACCCTATTTTAACTGTTTTCACTTTATTTTGCACTGTAAAGCACTTTGTGACCTCTGTGAAAGGTTCTCTATAAATGAACCTTACTTACCTACTTACATACCCTGCCACAATGCATGCTGGGAAACCCCTCTTAGCTGCTCCTCATAGCTAGCGAGGTTTCCCAGCATGCATTGGGGCAGGGTATGTAAGTAAGTAAGGTTAATTTATCTACCTGTGACGTTTTTTGTCATGAAACCGCATAATCGCTGAGTACCTGAATGGAGTCATGGTGGCGTTCTTCGACGCCTTCACTCACCTCTTTACAGGACTGGATGGCGATGTACTCTGCAAAGACTTTCTTGGCTTTCGAGGCCATCTTGGATTGCGACTTTATCTTCTTGTACTCTTCACATGCGAGCCAGAATTCCAGATTCTCCTCGCTGAACTCTGTGCGCAGGAAAGCTCTGAAGGCTGCCAGACCATCTGAAGAGGAGGAGGAGGAGGAGGAGGAGGAGGAGGAAAGAGGGGAATAAACAAGAAGAGAGGTGACTATAGCGCCATGGCAACCTCATAAATGAGGCGCTCCTTGGAGTTGGTGCTCCCAGAATAGCTCTGGTCTTTTTGAGTCATGTGGTTGGAATTAAGCGAGACACAAAAACCTTAAAAAAAAACAAAAAAAACATGGCAGACATCCAAGTCCTTGACATCCTTTAGGTGACATCACCCCATGACCTACTACTTCCTTGACTATTCAGCGTGACATGTATGCTCCGGCTAATGAAAGAACAAAGAGGGGACTGTTTAAGTGTAGTGCAGGGGTCTCAAACATGCGGGCCGGGGGCCAAATCCGGTCCGCCAACGGGTCCAATCTGGCCCGCGGAATAATGACCCTGAAGACATGAACAATCAGAGATGTACAGACCCATATGATCTACAGCGGGTCAGATAACAGTAAAATACGATCAAAATAGTAATAATAGTAATAATAGTAGATGTGTTTCTGTCAGAGGTGTTAACTCGTGGAATGACCTGAAAGATCGATTAAAAGAGTCCAAAACAGTCAAAGCTTTCAAAAAGATGTACAAATCTACTATAATTTAAAAATATAGAGATCAGGATGTATCAGGAAGTATGTATGGATCAGGAAGTAAGCAATTACTGAAAAGAACAAAAGATCCATAATGGATGAAATTCATTGAATGATGACTTGATTTAGTTAAAAAAATAAATAAATGAAGATGTGTATGTATGTATGTACACACACATATATACATATATATATGTGTGTGTGTGTGTGTGTATAGGTAAACATATTTATGGGGATACTGAAATTTATGTTATTAAAAATTCCGATAAATATAAGCATGTTTCTCTTCTGTTGGACACTTGTAATTGTTCATTGTAAACATTTTGTGTATTATCTCGTGGAAGTTTGCAAACTGGGTTAGGCATAATAAGTATGAACTTCAGCCTAGACCCATTCAGTCGTACTCTACATGGAATAATGGAAATGTCGGATTTTGTTTATTGTTTAAAAGAATGTAATGACCGAATAAACGACTGCTACTACTGTAATTACTTATAAATAACGACATTCATAATTAAAAATGTGAATAACCTAAAATGTCTTAAGAAAAATAAGAGCATTTTTACCAATATTCTGCCTGTTATTAAATGTTTTGTGTATTTGTAGATCGACTACACCAATTTTTTGGTATTTGTACATCGACTAGATCATGATTTTTAAGTTATAATGAATATGTGTAAATGATAACCTGAGACATAATATTGTTAAAATTGCACTTATTTTTCTCAAGCAATTTCAGGTTGTTCATGTTATTCACATTTCATTCACAGGGATAGTTTGTCAATGTAGTGAATGTCATATGCATATTCTTCATGTATCGCTGTGGATGTTTAATTCTGTATGTAGAATCCTCATGTGGTGTATACTTTGTTCATATGGTATTCTCAATTTTTTTCTTTTTTTTTAAATATATATACATGTGTGTACACTTGTATGAAATGTATATGAACAGCATTGAATATTTGACATATATATGGAGTGCAAAAATTCCAAATAACTGTTGTTGGTATGTAAAATAATGTTAAAATTTAGTGTATTATAAATTATGTAGAATTTCAATTGGATAGTTGCTGTATAGAGAATACTTCAGTTTTTTCAATCAGTTACTTACGTTATTAAGACTCTAGACAACTGTAACCTAATTCTAAGGAAGTGAAAGTTCTGTGTACAGTTGTATGGATGTGAGATGGGGGTGGGGTTTAATACGTTTTCTTCCTCCCACTCCTTTTTGAGCAGAACAAACTGAACGTTTTTTGTTGTTACGAGTGTTCATGGTAATTGCTACATTGTCTTGATTGTCTTTATTTATTAATGTATTTATTGGTTATCGTACACGTAAAAATGTTTTGTTAGATTTTTTTCTGTTCAAAACTACGGTGGCCCTGAAGTGCAAAACACGAATGCAAAAGAGAAAACACAACAGCGCTAATGCTAACAGAAAACGGAGGCACCTTCAAGTGACTCAACACTGATTGGATGATGTCACTGCCCGTCTCTTTACCTGGAAGTAATCTTTTTTTTTTTTTTCTTCTTCTCCCTTCCATGTTGAGGTAGTTTTACCTCCAGGTATAGAGACAGGCAGTGACGTCGTCCAATCAGCATCAAGTCATGTGACCCGAAGGTATCTACCTTTTCCGTCAGAGTTAATGTTGTTGTGTTTTCTCTTTTGCGTTTGTATTTTCTCTTTTGTGGTTGTTTTTTTTTTCTCTTTTGCCTTTGTATTTTCTCTTTTGTGGTTGTTTTTTTCTCTTTTGTGGTTGTTTTTTTTCTCTTTTGCATTTATATTTTCTCTTTTGTGATTGTGTTTTCTCTTTTGCATTGTTTTTTCCTCTTTTGCGTTTGTATTTTCTTTTTTGTTTTTGTATTTTCTCTTTTGCGTTTGTGTTTTGCACTTCAGGGCTACCATACAAAACAAAATATTAAAAAAAAAAAATCTAACTAAACTACAAAAAATTTAAACATCATTATGATGTAATTTTACTTTTTTCACTGTTATCATTCAACTAGTTTGGTCCACTTCAGATCATATTGTGCTGAATGTGGCCCCTGAACTAACATGATTGTTGTCGTGGAGATAAGATGCTCCTCTGCTCTAATTCTGGAACTTTGCATTTTTTTTTTTTGCCTTTTTTTGTTTCAAAGTTTCGGTCGGGTTAATGATTCTAGGAAGAAGGCTTCCAGAAGAAAGAATAGCAGGAACCTGCGTCCGCCCACTCCTCCCTTCTGCACCTTTTCCGTTCCCATGAATCACCGATAAAGACTCAGCCGGTCTGGGCTGTCATCTCTTACCTCACTTTACTGAGAACGAGTGAAGCAAGAGGTGAAACAGAGGAAATTAGAAGACAGAGAATAGACGAAGAGGGGAAGGGGGGGGGCGAAACTCAATCCGAAACAGATGTAGCACTGGCTTCACCTCAGCTGTGTGTGTTTTGAAAAGATTTGGGGGTGAAGAGTGGAAAATAAAAATAGCTCTTTTGGATTACACCAACTACATCTACTGGTTTGAACTACAACCAGACTAGTCCAGTTGAACCACCAACAACGAGCAGAATCTGAATCAGCTTTATTGGCCAAGTATGCGAACACACACAAGGAATTTTGGCGTCGGTTTTTCTTTGTTCGGGACGTACGGTTTCAACGTGGATACAACACACTTCAACGTAAACCTAAAATAACCAAACATTCAACAACAAACCAGGACAACAATGGAAGAAAATGAATAATAAATAACAAATAGACGTGTGTAGATATTGTTCTTTGAGGTATGTGTATTACAGCTGCACAATATATCGCTTTAGCATCGTCATCGCAATGTATGTGTGCGCAATAGTCACATTGCATGTCCAGATGTGTTGTCAAGGGTACCTGACACATAGTTGCTGGTAACAACATTGAAAAATAAGCAATGAACAAGAGAAAATCCCTGAAAATGAAGGAAATCACCAACAGCAAGGAAGAAATGCATCAAAAATGGAGAAGAAAATTACCCAAAACAAAAAAAATGAAGAAGAAAATCAGGAAAAAATGAAGTAAGAAAATGACCAAAAACAAAAAAGAAAGCCAGAAAAAACAAAGAAAATCACTGCAAACTAAGAAGAAAATCACCAGTATTGAAGAAAATCTGAGAAAATGAAAAAAAAAATAAATCGCAGTACATATATCGCAGGTTTAAAAACAATCGCAGTCAGTTTTTTTCCAAAATCTTGCAGCCTTAATATGTATATATAATTAACTTATATAATTTACAGTGGGATTTATATTAACAACATGTACATAGTGCAATGATGAGAACCTACACAGATAGAGTAAAAATAGAACCACCCCCCCCCGCAGGTTGTCTGCTCTGGTTCTTCTGTTGTAAAGCTGCATTCTTTCTGTGTCTTTTGGGATTAGAGGGAAACTTGCTGAAAGCCAAATGCGCCACTGTGTGTATGTGTGTGTGTGTGTGTGTGTAATCCATACATTGGTTGCATGCATGTTCCTCCCCCCACCTGCTCCCTGTAAGCCCATATCTGCACCCACTGCACATCAACTTCAACCATGACTTTTTTTTTTTTTCTTTTTTCCCATATAGATTTCCAGCTGAAAAATAAAGAATTGCAGTAACTTACATTTGTGTGCCAGCAGCTTATCAAGTGAGTCCCCCCATTTGAGCGCTTCCTCCGGGGTGGGCCTGCAGATGAAAGCAGAGCGGTTCTTTAACAAGCCCATCTCAGCCAGGTTTCTCATTGTGTGACCCATCCGCAGAACCGGTGTCTACAGGCTTGAAGAGGCGACCGTGGATGGAAATTCCGACCCCCACCACCGCTGCCTTCCGCGTCCTCCTCAGTGTGTGTGTGCCGAGCTCGTCCTCACATGCAGCTGGGACTGCCGCCTGGTTCTGTGAGCCATCAGTCTTGTCTATCTGCCTCTGTGTGGTTGGGGGGTAGCTCCTTTTATATGTCCACTGACTGCGACTGGGAAGGCGGGAAGGGGCGGGGCTTAGGTCTGCCAATAGGGGATGTGCTGTCAGGCTCGGAGACCGCCTTCTCCCCCCCCCCT
>JAPTGZ010000005.1:56264836-56274904 GCA_029814645.1 Fowleria isostigma
AATAGATTTAGAGTCATTTAAAAACAGCAGTCATGGCTGGACGGTCGCACCACATGATATTTTGACACTTTAAATTGACTGACTTTTGAAAAGGGGAAGTGACTACATATATAGGAAAGATACTACATATAGATTCTATATTTTTGTACATTTAAACTTTTTTTAATATAAAAAAAATACCGCCAAACAAATATTTTTAGGCGTTACGTTATTGACCCTTATTTGATACACTAAAGTCTGATCTACCAACAAGTACTTCAACATGTATTTAACTGGAAGAGAACCTGAACCGGACCTGGTGTCATCTGTTATTATCATTTGTACATACTTTATGCACAAATATGGTTTGCATACTGTATGTTATATTTTCTGTGCAGAGATGGAAATATAAAAGACAGTCAATGCAATTAAACCTGTTTGAACTCTTATTCCCTAACCCAGTGAGGGAAGAGGATGAGAATCAATAAGGAATTGGATCGATAAAGAAAACAGATAATGGAATCAGAATAGTTAAATTCTTATCAGTTCCCATCTAGATCCCTGGTGACTTTAGTCAAAGTGCTTTATGGTACAAATTACAACCTCACATTCACCCATTCACGCACACACTCATAACCCAGTGGGTGGTTGCTGCTCTGTGAGGTGCTACCAGACCTCACTGGGAGCAATTTGGGGTTCAGTGTCTTGCCCAAGGACACTTCAACATGTGAACAGTTTGAGGCGGGATTCGAACCGCCGACCCCTTTATCACTGGACGACCCGCTCTGCCAACTGCGCCACAGCCGCCCCATTCATCAGCAGATTATTTTAATAACTAATCGATCACAGCTCTTTTAAGAGTTGAGTTGCATCAACTTAATCAATTTGTTGTCGCAGCACTATTATTTGATGTCACAAAAAAAATAAAAATCCTTAACCCCTTCATGCATGGATTATGGAACCTTAGTCCAGATATTTTCCCTGAGTATTTTTATTCTTCTTGATGTATGAAAAAACAAACAAAAAAAAACCCCAATGTGATCGAGGTTTTCTTTTATTTTTTAAGGAGTTACATAAATATCTACTCAGCTGGACATCATGCATTTTATTTTTGAAGCAAAGAAACATATATTTAAAATGAAACTTTGCAATAATTTTTTTTTTTAATGCAACTAATCTAATGTTGTCTCACGTTTTAACATACTCTAATATTAGTTATTACTCACTTCATGGAGATAAAATGCCAAAAAAAAAAATAATAAATTTTGTCCAAATAAAAGCTGTTAATTACAGTCTAAAAACAATTAACAAGTGATTTACACTAAACTATATCACTGCAGATCAGGTTTACAGTAATGATATGAATGTTAGTGTATTATGGGATGGTGCATAAGAGTCCACTGTGTTGGCTGATATGGAACCAAAAAAAACCCAAAAACCCATGAATATACAAGAGAACAGGTGGAGAAAAACTGTCCACTGTAGTGATCACCATACATGAATGGGTTAAATTAAATATTTAATATTGTTTTAAAAACATGCGCAGCCAAATGGTTGATTTGTGTCTTTATGATGAGAGTAGAAAAATTTAACCAATATGAAATAATGGATTATTTGTCATAAAATCAAAACCTCTGTTCAGCTATTACTGCAAATATTAAACATTTAATGGGAGTACATCATGACTATGTTAGTCAATGATTTTGACAATTTCCGAGTTGATATTAGTAAGTATGGTAAAAAAAAAAAATAAATAAATAAAATAATTACTCACCCAAGGGAGTAAAAAATGCAAATTATTTTTTTTTTTTTTTCCATTAGGTTTTTCTTGGTGGGGTTGTTAAAGGGTTAAATGGACAATGACAATGCAATGTGTGAACAATTCACATGTATTGAAATGCTGCAAAGTTATGAATGATTCAAAGAAACACAACGCAGAGGAGATCGGAGGAGGAGGAGGAGGTGGAGGAAGAGGAGGAGGAGGAGGAGGAGTAACTGCTCTCGTCTCATTTGCAATTTTCAATTCAATATTGACCTTTCCAGTCAAAATCTCACTCACCCCCCTTCCCTTTTTCATTCCAAAACACTGCTGAAGCTAAAAATACTGACGCATATGAATTTCCAAACCAGTGTTCTGTTCACCACTGACGTCAGGGTCCAACAACAAAACACTGAACTCAACTCAATGACTAAATGTTGATGGAAGGTGCATTAACTCGGATACTTAGCATTGGATACTGCGGCTGATATTCAAGCTACAGACTATATGTCAGACTGACATTTCCCCCACAGAGTCTACGACCTTCATCATTTACATTTTTAGTAGATTTCCTCTTCATTTGCATTGACTGGAAAATAGCAACACAACGTAATATATACCGTCTTATGTAAATTAGGGGAATGAGTGGAGTAACAGACTCTGACCCTTAACTCATCAAGACCCAGCGCTACTTTTGTGGCAGTTCCAAAAATACTTTTTGTCTATATTTAATCTTTCTTCAGTATTGCCAATTTATTATAATATTATCCTCTTTATTTTTCATTTTTTTTCAGTGAAAATCAGGTATTTTCCTGTATTTAATTCACGTCTGTCAACAACTTTACACAAAAACTACTGTAGGGATTTTGAGGAAATTCCAGGATTTTTTTAAAGGATTGCATTACATTGGGAGATTTTTTCAGCATTTTTCAGCATTTGTGTATATAACGCCACAACAAAAGAAAAAAAAAGTCAAGGCACTGATCCAAATAAATGTAGGATTATTACTTTGGTGTGAGTCACAATATGGAGGAACTATCATGCTTGGCGGAGGTCTACGCTCTCTAAGTGCATTAGTGCATTTCTAGTTTGTATTGTGTTGCCAGATTCTCGCCTGGTGTGAAGTGGCTCATTTTATTTAAAGGGCCAGTGCTCAAAACAACCTTTCCCATGTCATTACTCAGAAATAGTGTTGAAGATGGACCTGTAGAGTTGAATTAATAAAGATTTCAAACCCAAGCATAGCATTTACAGTTTATGTAGACCACAGGGAAATGTTTTAAAATGCATGATTCCATTTTTTTTTTTTTACATCAAAAATCACTCATTTAGGCTTGACAATATGATTTGAGTGTGAGAATACAATATCAAAGTTACAAAGGAGCAAAAAAGTTAACATTTGGGAAGAAAAACCAGCAGAACAAGACAGTGTCTGAAGTGTTTGATTCCAGTTTGTCAATGTACACTTAAAACTTCCTGAACTACATAAAACTGTGACATGGAGACACAAATAATACACCACAGACACAGATAGGCATGCCTGTTAGCTTTGGGAGTCTCAAAATTGAGGGATTTTTAAAGCCAAAATGGGTCATGGAAGGAACCCACCCTTGACCTTGTTTCCTGTGTTCTGTGACTGATGTGAACAACTACAGAAATACATGATGGAAACATTGGGACATTTCCGATGGTTTTTAATATCCCATTTATTCAGTCTTTACATGTCATTTAATAGGTGAATGGAGACACATTTTAGGGTTCAGGATATGTTTGATTGATGTTGAAACTATCTTAGTTCAGGGGGTGAGGGGGTTAAAATAAAAATGAATGTTTTTTCCTTATCTTGGAATGAGATGGTTTTAACTGTTTATGGAGCCCACCGTGTTGTATATGTTTGTCTGTTCTAAAAGTTGCTAAATGACATCATCACCTCATTTGCATAGTTATAAATATACATGTAATTTTAAAGAATGATGTAAGAGAGAGGAATAACATTGTGTTAGAAACAAAAGAGTGAGTATAAAAACACCACAAATATATTTAGAACTAACTACAAATGTCAAGTCTTGCTGATTCCAACCCTCCTCCTTTATCTGGGCTAGTGGACTAGATAAAGTGACCTAAAAGAGACACTCTGGAGGAGTTACCTAGGTCAGTTATTTATTTATTTTTCAGTTATTAATCTTTATTTTTATCAGTTTGGTTTGGTTTTTAACCTTATGGTCCACTTAGACTGCAACAAGTCACAGTAAAGCATAAACATTTTAAATATTTAGCCTATATTAACAATCTAAATGGACCAAAAAGAAAAAAACTGTCAATGGGAGTCATTTATGTTCAGTGCAGTTATTTGTTTCAGAAAAAGAATGATACATGTTTCATGCCAGAGTGTCTAAAAGTCTGCAATAACACCAGAAAAAGTGGATAGATTTGTCACAAGTTGCTTTTTTTTGATTAAGAGTCTCTCGAAGGGTCTGAAAACATAGTGTTTAAGTTGGAAACACTGACTTTTACAGCTAGGCACACAAACCGTGGGCTTATATGACTGGGAAAATGTGTATGCTTCAGCATTTAGACACTATTCAAAAGTTGCTAAAAGTTGGAAACAAATTTTAAAAGTAGTTGAATTTATTGCTTGGTGGTTTTTGAAGAAAAGAGTTGTCAGGGTAGTCTGATTGTCACTTTTGTTGCTAAATCAAGCAACTGAAGTGGCAACTGGCATCAGTGTTTGTTTCTACAGTCCATCTGAATGGGCTGTGTCTACTTGTTCTTGTTCTTTATAGTGAATGACATCCAGTGCAAAAATGCAACACCATCACCACCACCATATTATTGGAGAGGATGTCCCGCCCCTTTCACTGTGCCCCATGGAAAGTCATTTCAAAAAGGAAGCAGTCACTTGGATGAGAGTCGAAATGTTTTCAAAGGAGCTAAACCCCACAGTCCAGTTGAACCGAGAAGATCTACCAAAATGAACTCATTTAAAAATAAACAAACTAGTGGTTAATCTGAGGGATAGTTTGATTGTGCTATCAGCTACATATATGATGTTTATTTTTTAAAATATGATTATTTTTGAAAATAACAATACTGGTGCATTCGATATCTTTTAGGTGTGTGTTGGATTGGAACTGGCGACTTCAGAAAGATCCATTTAACCCATAAAGACCCAGCAGTACTTTTGTGTCAGTTCCCAAATGAAATTTTCTCTATATTTAACATTTTTAACCCATAAAGACCCAAACATCCACCATCTACCAAAATCATCTACTGATATAAACTGTGTAATCCCTGTTGATCCACTAATCCATGTAAATACGAAGGGTGTTCATTAAAGATTTCCCCTGACCCACTTAGGGTTATTGTATCTGGCTGAAATTTTACCTTTGTATTGTTACAATACTGTATAGGTCACAAAATAATTTGTAGCACTGAACTCACTCCGCTTTCATTTTTACAAGAGTTAGAGTAAGGTGTGACTATAGAATCAGTTGGGTACTGAGCAGTGATCAGGTTTTTATATTTGAAAGGTCATACGCCAAAAGAAACCTACAATGAAATGAAAGAAACTTATGGAGATAATGCCCCATTGTATGAGACTGTACAACACTGGCATCACCAGTTCAAGTGTGACTGACCATCTGTTGAAACAGCCTCCATTCCTGGGTGCCCCAGTCTGCCATTGTTGAAAACACCATCCATCAAGTGGAGGCTGTCATTTTAGAAGACCGACGTATAACTGTTCGCTACTTAGCTCAAAATGTCAAGATAAGTGTAGGGTCTGTGGAAAAAATCATTCAGGACCATTTGCCCATGCATAAGGTGTCTGCACGGTGAATTCCCAGGGTGATCACTCCTTTTCAGAAGCAAGAACAAGTTGAGCGCTCAAAGGCTCTTTTGGACATGTGTCAAGAAAAGCAGGAAGCCTTTTTTTGACACACTTGTCACACAAGATAAAACGTGGGTCCATCACTACGACCCTGAGACTAAAGTCCAGTCTATGTAGTGGAAGCATTTTGACTCATTCATTTATTCATTTTCTGAACCCACTTTATCCTCACTAGGGTCACGGGGGTCACATGGAGCCTATCCCAGCTACTTAAGGGTGAAGGTGGGGTACACCCTGGACATTTCACCAGTTCATCACAGACTGACATATAGAGACAAACAAACAGTCTCACATTCACACCTATGGACAATTTAGATTAAGCTTATCAGTAAACTTATCAACTCTTATAAGTACATGTCTTTGGATGGTGGGAGGAAACTGGAGTACCCGGAGAAAACCCACGCAGACAAGGGGAGAACAGGCAAACTCCAGACAGAAAGGTCCCACCCATCCACTGGTGTTGGAATCGAACCCAGGACCTTCTTGCTGTGAGGCACGAGTGCTAACCACTGTACCACCGTGTCGCCCCAGCACTTTGACTCACCACCCCCAAAGAAGGCAAGGGTTCAACCCTCTGCAGGAAAGGCCATGCTCACCTTCTTTTGGGACCAGCACGGAGTAGTGATGACGGATTTCATGGCCAAGGGTACCACAATTAATGGGACTTTTTTTGCTTCACTACTGCACAAATTGCGAGAATCTATCAAACTCAAAAGGCGTGCTACGCTGACCAGAGGAGTTTGTCTTCTGTAGGACAATGCCCCAGTCCACAATTCACATACTGCCCAGACAGAAGCGTGTCTTGTGGCCATGAAATTCTTCCACATCCTCCTTATTCTTCTCACCTGGTACCATCTGACTTTCACCTGTTTCCAACCATGAAGTCATTTTTGAAGGGAACACATTTCCCAGATGATGAAACATTGATTTCTGAAGTAAAGTCATGGCTTGAGGCTGAACCTACTGACTTTTACAAACAAGGTCTCCAGAGCTGCATAAAACAATGGGAAAAGTGTGTAACTCTGGGTGGTGCCGATGTAGAGAAAGACTGAGACCTGTTCCAAGTTTGGTCTGTCTAAGTCTGCCAGAGGTGGATCAGGGAAAATCTTTAATAAACGCCCCTCGTAATTGGTATAAAATACAGTTATTCATCGTTTTATGTTCATAAGATATGACCCATTTGGACATTCAGAGGATCCATAGTTACCATGTCAACACCGCTATCTTCTACAACACTGACTCACCAGTAAAACCCATGGAGTTGGATCAGTGATAGTGGATGAACATACTGGTTTTAAGTTCAATTAATGATAGATTTTACTAAAAATATTCCTACTTTCTTCAGTTTTCTCTGCTTTTTGATATAATGATCCTCAAATTCATTCTAGATTTTTATGGACATCTACATGATTAGTAAATTAAATGTTGAAAAATACCTGATTTTCACTGAAAAAAAAACACAAAACACAGAAGATAATATTACAGTAAATGGAGATAAATCACTTAAGGACGGTTAAATTTTGAGGAAAAACTTATTTGGGAACTGACACAAATGAAACACTGGCTCATTATGGGTTAAAATGTAGACTGGATTTTGAACAGGATATTCCAAACTGTAACTTCACCACTAGATGTCACTAAAAACAACACACTGCATTTCTATGTACAGAGAATGAATTTCCCCACATGAATCAAAGAGGATTTAACTAATATCTGCAGAGTTTCTCAGTAAAAACAGGGCTGACGAGCACACGAGCTCAGGTTACTTTCTAAAATACCTCCCTGGAAAATGCTGAACGTCAAATATTTCTCACACAAAAAGTAGATGGAAAAGACACACATTTATGGAGTCACCCAGGGACAATCATGCGAACTCTGTCCCACAGTTACCATGGCGATGGGAGACCTATCCCCCGGGGAGCAGCTGTGCTGTTGGTTTTTTTCTGAAAGCTGAAGATGCACCTATGAACTCTGTCACTGCCGCCTCCCCGACCTCTGTCTTACTCATCTTTTTAATGTGGTCATTTTTCATCTTGAGCTCTTTCCTTCCATTCACTTGGTTTCATTTCTGTTTGTTTTTAAGTAAGGCATCACATTAAAGCACATTAGCGCCGAGGCCTCGTCCACTCAGCTTCGTCTAATATTAATGGTTGAATCTATCCCCTGTTCCATGCGTCATATCCAACTCCGGCACTTATAAATACAGGTCAATTAGTGATACTGTTAAAAATAATACTGTATCATTCTGCTGGCAAACAAACATAGGCCACCCCGGAAATCTGATTGGCCACCCCGGGTACCACCCCAAAAAATGATGGTCTGCATGTCCAGTCAGAGGTGGTTCATGACGCTGAATGTAAACTGCACTAGTTCCTTCATTAAATTAGTAAAATATTTATATTTTACAGAAACAATGTGAATGATCTGAAAACAGTTAAATTTCAGTAGAAAAAATGTGTGCAATTTGGACGATATTACGCATCAACTTATTATGTATATGCACATTACACACGTTACACAAATGTGTGGTAACAGGAAAAATGTTAAAATTGCACAGGTTGTTGTTTCAGGTTGCTCATATTTGTTTTATTTATATATTTATTTTCATTTTATTGTGAAAGGAAATTTTGGAAATGTTTGTTATAGTGTAATGTTATTTTTTCCACTTAATTTTTTTTTCCATTAATTTTTCAGTTAGTTGTCATTATTTATAGGTTATTATCTTATTATTTTACTGTAGAATACACTTGTCTGTATGTGGAACCTGAACTAAAATGATTTTGACACCATTGACTGTTAAAGTCTTCAGTGTAATTTTTGCACTTTCATCCTGGACTAGAATGGAACCTTTGGCGGACCGGATTTGGCCCACGGGCCGCATGTTTGACACCCCTGCTTTAACAGCAATAAGCTAAAAAAAAAAAAAGAAAAGAATGTTGTTCCTCAATATTCCTATAGATGAGAAATAGAGTGATTCTGATGAACTAGTGCGGGTATTTCAGGCCTAATTTTAGATATGTTGCCGTTGCGTTCAGGCACCATCGGAAACTTGAGAATCTAATGATTACGGAATCATCAGAGGTGGTTCATGACGCTTAATGTAAACTGCACGAGATCCTTCATTAAATTATGAAAATATTTATTTTACAGAAAAGATGTGAGTAGCCTGAAAACAATTAAATTTCATTAGAAAAAATCTTGTGCAATTTTGACAATATTACGCCTCAACTTATTATTTATATGTACATTAATTTACACAAAATGTTATGCTAACATGTGGTAAAGGAAAAATATTGTTATAATTTCACAGGTTGTTGTTGTTTCAGTTTGTTCATATTGGTTTTTATTTACATATTTATTTGCATTTTATTGTGAAATTAAGTTTAGAAATGTAAATATTTTTATAGTGTAATGTTATGTTTTTAATTTATTAATTTTTTTCCATAAACTTTTCAGTTATTTGTCATTATTTAGAAGTTATGATGTTATTATTTTATTGTTAATTACACTGGTCTGTATGTGGGACCTGAACTAAAAGGATTTTGACACCATTGACTGTTAAAGTCTTCAGAGTAATTTTTACACTTTCATCCAGCGGACCGGAGTGGAACCTTTGGCGGACCAGATTTGGCCCACGGGTCACATGTTTGACACCCCTGCTTTAACAGCAATAAGCTAAAAAAATAAATGAATGTTGTTCCTCATTATTCCTAGAGATGAAAAATAGAGTGATTCTGATGAACTAGTGCGGTATTTCGGGCCTAATTTTAGATACGTTGCTGTTGCGTTCAGGTACCGTCGGAAACTTGAAGATCTGATTATTACACTTGTTTTTAAACTTTATGGATCAAACAAATTCTCATTTTCTGCGCTGATGCTCATGCTTTTAGTTAGTTCTCCACTTGGGTCATCCCTGTGCAAATGTCTGGACACGCCCCTGGGCCATGGTGACCTATGTTGTCTTGGTCTTTGCCACTCCCTGTGTCCACTGCTGTCAGGTCCACCCCCGTCGACCGGTGAGATCTTTACAAGAGGCGACGGGTTGTAACTTCACACCACAGTCGACTCTACTATCTTTACTACAGCTCTCGCCGCTCACTGACTTGGTTCATTGATTTCTTCAAAGACATTTAAGGTCAGATAAATCCAGGGAAGACTTCCTGCTTACGTGGCCTTGAGGAGGAGAGTAGAGTAAACATAATACCTTCAAAGAATACAAACTACACACTTTAACCTTGTCCTCTTTGTCCTTCCTCTTTCTATTTACACTGATAAAATGATTCAGCACTACACTGACGATTGGATTTCATGTGTGTAGTTACAGGGAACAAAAACGGATCCATGTGAGTGAACAATATACTCAGCTTTTGGATAGATAGATAGATAGATAGATAGATAGATAGATAGATAGATAGATAGATAGATAGATAGATAGATAGAT
>JAPTGZ010000005.1:56320227-56335744 GCA_029814645.1 Fowleria isostigma
GGACCATCAGTTGTCAATTTATTGTATATTTTTGTAATTTTTTTGCTAATTTTGGTCCATTTTGTTTATCATGTTGATTATCATATTATTTTGCATTTATTTTTTATAATTTTTTGGTTGAATTGGTCAAGATTTGTTCATTTTTGGTTATTTTTTTGAAAATAAAAAAAAAAATGCATTGAATGAGAAGGTGTGTCCAAACTTTTGGCCTGTACTGTATATCGTCGGGTTAAAATAAATCGCAATGTCAGTCTTTTCCAATATCGTGCGGCCCTAGTCATAAGTCAGTCTGACTAACAATAGTCCCCTGTGCCTTGAATTACATGCAACCACATGAGGAATGAACTAAACGACTGAAAAAAAATAATGAAAATAGATTGAGGAACATTGAATAATCCTCTAAAAACCAATACAGTGAATCCATTAAACCTTCCCACTGCTGACCACTGTTCCAGATGATATCAATCTAACTACCTGGGACATTTGCACTGCTTTCACAAAAGTTTCCTCAAATAGCAATTAGGGAAGCTGACAAGAAAAGGTGTGAAAAATCACTGTGAGTTGATTTCCCTGGGTAATTCTTAAGACGGCCAAAGCACGCAGTAATCTCATTCACTGCCCCCCCAATAGCCAACCAATCACAACAGTCAAAGCCCACGGAGCGCTTGAATGTCGGTTACAGTGCAACCTCAGCAGCACGCCACACCCGCTTGGTGATACATCGAGATTATAGGTGTCAGAATTAATTCAACAGTGATTAACAACTGTTGTGATTCAGCGGAGACACATTTTGTTAGTCTCATGACATAACTGCCTCACTCATACACAAGAGGACAAAAGGATTGGGACATGTTGAATTCAGGAATTATCTTTTCCAACAGGGGTCTGGGATACGAAACAGCTCTAGACATGATGTGTCCCAATATTTTTGTCCATATAGTTTATAAACAATATTTCCTTTTTAAGTTTCATGGGAGATTTTACTTCCGAAGTGAGATGTGAAGAAAGTAGATGGTTAGTTGTGGTAGAAAATTATTATTTACAGTCAGAGCATTAAAAATATTTTAGAAATTTAGAGGCAGAATATTGAGAATCCTAGTCATGGATAAAAACACACACACACACACAAAAAAATCCTTGTTGAGAAAAGTAAAGTAAAAACCATCTCTGAGGCATTTCAGAAGCAAATATTACAATTTCTATTTGTTACATTGTTTTGTTATTAGCAGTGATGCTACTTGTGTTTTGAATAACAATGAATGTCGCATACAATTGTAATTTCGTTGCTCTGTTGCTTTGTAATGTGCAATGACAATAAAGCCTCTATCTATCTATCTATCGATCTATCTATCTATCTATCTATACAGCGAATCTCTGGACTGTTATACTGCCATACACCAACACAAAAACAAATAAAAACTTGAAATTTAGAATTTCAAGAAAACTAACCAATGAAAGAATGTTTATAACAACATAAAACTATATTATGACAATATTGTTTTGTATCCCAGACTAGTGGGGTGCACAGACTTTTTGAAGGGCAGGGGTGAAAAGAAAAAAAATAGCACATTTTGGCTCCCACGAGGGGAGTTAATAGCACATTTTGGCTCCCTAGAGGTAACTTCAGCAAGCATTTTGGCTCCCAAGAGGGGGCTTTAGCATGCATTTTAGCTCCCAAGAGGGTACTTTAGTATGTGTTTTGGCTCCTAATAGGGGACTTTATAGCACATTTTGATTCCCAAGAGGGTACTTCAGCATGTGTTTTGGCTCCCAAGGGGGGACTTTAGCATGCATATTGGCTTTCCAAGAGGGGACTTTAGCATGCATTTTGGCTCCAATTAGGGGACTTTAACATGCATTTTGGCTCCCAAGAGGAGACTTTAGCATGCATTTTGGCTCCCAAGAGGAGACTTTAGCATGCATTTTGGCTCCCAAGAGAGGACTTTGGCACATGTTTTGGCTCCCAAGAGGAGATTTTAGAATGCATTTTGGCTCACAAGAAGGGACTTTATAGCGCATTGTGGCTCCCAAGATGGTACTTTAGATCTTGTTTTTCAACAATTGGGCCATGAGGGTGCCCCCCCTCCCAAGCACCCCTGTCTCCCAGACCCTTGTTACAATAGAAACACCTAAATTCAACATGTCCCAATACTTCTGTTCACTTGTGCATGAGTTAAGCTATTATGCTGAGGCTAACAATGTGTATCCTTAGACTTAACATTATAAATATGAATGGATTGTGTTCACATTGATTTAATTTCCAGTGCTCTGATATGAATACCAGCCCCTCTAGGATACCCTCGGTCTCACACATCCAGGTTTATCTCCACTGTTGTACTAGAGATAGGTCTGACATCATCCACTATCATGCTGGGAAAGTCTGGGGAAAGTAGTTTGCATTTTTGTCAATGGCTTATGTTTGTTTTGGGCAGCGTAAAGTTGTTTTGTTGGAACGTTTGCTTGTGTCGAAGCAGGCTGTGGTAGTACTAGAACTGTGACTATTAATTATTTTTTAAACCGATTAATCAAACTATTATGTTCTTCAATTCGATTCAGATAAACAAACAACTCGTTTTTTTTCCAGAGGTGTATAAAGGTAAGTTAACACACCGTTTCGCTGCCAGCCCTATTTTACACGAATATCAACAGGGTTTAACTTCACTGTAAATTGTGTTTCTACAAAAAGTGACAAGTTCAAACGGTTGTGTGGTTTCCATTCACCCTCAGAACAGCATCAACACACAGAGAGTTCATTCCAATATCATTTTCATGTCTATGACACATTCAGATACAGTGTAGACATAAGTGCAGAACAGTGAAATGTGTCAGTGTTAAACATCGCTGGTACAGTGTCGATTTGACCACGACCGTCTATATTCACTGAAAGCTATTTACATTAAGTGGAGAAGTATGCTTTCTATTTTCCATATTTCTATTTATAAGCAACGCCTGATAAGCACATGTTCATTTAGCCTGTGGAATAAAACCAACCGCCACAAGCAGATGAAATATAGAAAGTGTTCTGAGAGAGAGAAGAGGGAAACTGAATTTAACAATGTGTGGTGTCAGAATAACTAGAAAAGGATGTGTGTTAAATTATTGAACAGCCTAACAGAAGAAAAAAACATAAATCACTTTAAAGGAATATATAAAATAAATATAAGGATGAGGGAAAGCTGTTTAATCCAGGAATGTTTAAAGGCATCTTATTGTTTTGTGATCTGTTCTTCAATTAAACATTGAATACTATTATAAATATAATAATAATATTATTAATATCTATTTATCTATCTATCTACACAGTTATGTTCAAAATAATAGCAGTGTGTTTAAAAACGTGAGTAAAGCTCAAAATCCTTATAATCATTTTTATTTTGATGTATTGGGAACACTGTACTTTATATTCTAAATCAAAATGAGAAGAAAAATGTGTCAATTTTTAAATTATTTTAACAGAAAATGAAAAAAATATATATATTGGGTTATTAAAAAAAAAATAAGTGTCTGCATTTTTTGATACAAAGTCAAATATTTACTATATAAACTGAAAAATCTTCCGGATTCATCATTCCTGCAAATTGCCAAACTAATATTTTGTTGAATAATCACAATTTCTGAGAACTGCTTCACACCTGTGTTGCATGGAGTCGACTAACTTCACCTATGAACAGGTATTTCAGCTCAGGATGATCATATATATATATGTTCTCTTTTTTATTTCCGTTGTTATTTTTTGTCTATTGTCATCAATTAGTTTTTGTCTTTTTTTCTTTGACGTCTTAGCTATTCATTTTTTGTTTCTTTTTTATTGTTATTTTGGATTTTGCCTATTGTTTTTTTTACATTTTCTGGTGATTTGTTGTTTCTTGTTGTTGAGACTTTGTAAGCAAAAAAAATAATAAACCAAACCCCATTGACATACATGGGAACAGAATGCTGACAGCTGATTGGCTGAAATCGTCCCCACTTTAACTTAGAGAGGCTTGGGTTTTATGTTCCAAAATCTATAAACAACGCTTCATAACTCTCATATTTCTAGGATTTCAGACACAAATTGTTTATCAAAATGTTGAAAAAAAAATCTCTTCTTTCAAATACTGCTTAAATTTTAATCTGAAAATGTCTGGATTTTGATCTACAGCCCTTTAAGTGCACAGTGGCAATTTTTCTCTCATTCACTTCAATGTTAAATTTCTGTCACTTACATGTTTGCCTAATTCCAATTTACACAATGAGTGTGTATTCAGTTCTGACTTTTTTTCTTAACTTTTTTTTTTTTTTTTTTACATTGATACATTCAGAAGACTCTCCACAAGCCTCATCTTCAAGACTTTTCAAGATAGAATATTCGGTTATGGATTGACAGCAGTTTGTCTGAGAGGTGGTTTCTCAGTGAATTTAACACAGACACCCACTTTTCCTCCATAAGGAGCCATTTACAACCTCTACAAATCTTTAGAACTTTCACATTTCTGGGCTATAAGCACCAAATTATAGATCAAATTTTTGAAAAAAAAACTCTTTTCGTTCAAAGATTATTCACATTTCAATCTGAAAACATTTGGTTTACGATCAACAGGCCTCTAAGTGCACAGGTCAAGGAATGTGAATGTCACAAAGTCATGCAGTAATAATGTAAAGCACTTTAAACATTCATTCATTTTCTAAACCCGCTTTATCCTCACTAGGGTCACGGCATGGAGCCTATCACAGGGCGATGGCGAGGTACACCCTGGACATGTGACCAGTTCATCACAGGGCTGACATATAGACACAAACAACCAATCACTCTCACATTCACACCTATGGACAATTTAGATTAACCAATTAACTTATCAGTGCATGTGTTTGGACGGTGGGAGGAAACCGGAGTACCCGGAGAAAACCCACGCAGACACGGGGAGAACATATAAACTCCAAACAGAACGGACCCACCAGTCGCGGTGCTGGAATCGAACCCAGGACCTTCTTGCTGTGAGGTACAACTGCTAACCACTGCAACACCGTGCTGCCCTAAACACTTTATACAAATATATAAAATAACAATGAATTATCAACTGTCATGGCTGACCAGGGCCATTTGGCACTCTAGGTAAAACACAGAAGCAGCACCCCTCCCCGCTTTGGGCTGTGGTAGTTGTGCTTCATCTGAATCACAACAGAAAGTCATCAAACTTACAAGCAACCTGACTCACGGTTTACAAGACATGTAACTACCCTATTTTAACCGTTTTTACTCTATTTTGCACCGTAAAGCACTTTGTGACGTCTAACTGTGAAAGGTGTTCTATAAATAAACCTTACGTGCAAATGCTACCCCAATGCATGCTGGGAAACCCCTCTGCAGAGCTAGAAGGGTTTCCCAGCATAATATAGTTAGTCTTGGATCAAGTACTCACTTTATAATACTGTGAAAAAAGCATGAAAAGTCAGACTGATTTTAAATTGTCCTCTTCTCTTACCTTTGGCGACCCCTCCAACAGGTGGCGTCCTAGGCGACCGTCTAGTCCACCTATGCCATGGGTCGCCCCTATCGCTGACTCCAACAAACTCAGCATTCATTCTTACTCCAGTTATGACCAGCTTCTAGAAAAACAACTCTTCTTTCTCATGGGTACACCTGCTAGTTGATTTTATTATTATATCTTTTTTTCTCCGAGTGATACTAAAATTTTGTAAACAGTTCCATAAAAGAGAGTTCTTAAGCTAAAAAATAATGAGAAATAATAGGTGAAACTTTAATGTTTGACACTGATGTTCACTTTTACTTGATTCGGCCCAGCAGAGTTTAACCGCGTCTATCAAGAGTTGGATTTGTTCAAGCAAATGTACAAAACACAGCATCAATAACATGTTTTTCTAAGTAAATACAACCAAATCAATCCAGAGCTAAGCCTGATACTTCAGCAGCAAAGAGCAACTATTCCAGTGCAGATGTATAACTCCTCAAAACGACAAAACTAAGTGAAAATCCATTCCGATGAGGTGAGAGTTGCAGATAGAGTGTGACGTTCAGGGAGCATCTGTGATGGATGAAATCTATGCACTCCCATGTGTTCATGTGTGACTCATGTTTGATCCTCATATGAAAATGGAGGTGGTCCAGGACGTGGGTGTTGAATATGAGGCCTACCTGTTCGAAATGCAGAATGGGAGGCTCCCTCCTGTAAAGCTGGAGCTGCTTGTCAATGTTGTCCTTCAGGCACTGACACACACGGCGCTTCTGGTCTGCTGAGTACGCTTCCAGACTGAGCAGGCAGTCACACTTCTACAGAGAGGAGAGGGAGGGGGACGGGGAGTGGTGGACCACAAGACAGCAGGCAGTTTAGTGGAAATTAAGAATGGATGGCAAAAATAAAAGGCAAATCAATTTTTTTTTTTTTTAATAATTCCCATCAGTGTGTGAGATATAGCGAGACCTAGTGGTGAAGCTGGAGATTACAACAAACTAAATAACCCAGTGGCCATGAAAAATAAATTAATAAAACAAAGTTCCCAGTGTTTATTTCATCCGTTCTGGGTTTTTGTTTTATTAAGGGGTTTATTTGTTTAGTTGTTTAAAAAGGATACCCATGAGTTGCTACCATGGTAACAACTTCCTGGAATCCATCACCCATCAACTCATAAAGACCCAGCAATATTTTTATGTCAGTTCCCAAATTAAATTTTCCCCATATAGACCCTATTTTAACCCATAAAGACCCAAATATTCACCATCTACCAAAACCATCCACTAATATAAACTTTAACCCCTGTTGATCCACTAATCCATGTAAATAATTGTTGTAAAATACAGTTATTCATCTTTTAATGGCAATAGGATATGACCCATTCGGATGTTCAGAGCCTCTGTAGTTACCATGGAAACACTGTCATCATCTACAACATTGATCGACCAGTAAAACCCCTGGAGTTGAATCAATGACAGTGGATGGACACACTGGGTTTATGTTCAGCTAATGAGAGATTTTGCTGAAAAAGTCACTTTTTTTTCAGTTTTCTTAGTTTTCGATAAAATAATCCTCAACTTTATTCCAAATTTCTATGACCATCTACATGATTAGTAAATTAAATGTTAGAAAATACCTGCTTTTTACTGTAAAAACACAACATACATAAATAATATTACAGTAGATGGTGATAAACCACTAGAAATGTAGAGAAAAAAATATTTGGGAAGCGACACAAATGCCACAGTGGGTCCTTATGGGTTAAAATAGAACATCATTTTAATACATATATAGAGAGGGAAGTTAAAAAGTAAAATAAAATAAAAGTAATGTTATAGCCAACATTGCCCTATAAAAAAAAGTATTAAAATATACACAGTCATAGAGGTGTGAAAAAATATCAATACAGCAATATAACTCAATACTTTGACCTCCAATATAATATCGATATGTCAACCCTTGATATCGATTTTTTTGAAAAACAAAAATAATAATTTCTTTGCAACATTAATTTAATTCACAGTAGTGTAAGTGACAAACTTGATGCATTTTATGTTTGATGCATTTATTTTAATGAGTAATTATTTCAAAAACAATAAAATGGAAGAGTTGTTTTCAATCAAATAGTTTCAACTTAATTTGTGATTTACATTTCCATCATCTTTATTTTTACTTAAACTGTGTAGAATATTGCAATATGTCACAATATCATGATATATCATGATCCAAGTATCGTGATGTGTATCGTATTATGAGGTTATTGCCAATACTCACCCCTACCGAGTAATTATAATTTATAAATGTATTTAAATTTAGACAAATTCATATTTAGTCATTTCTTGAGACTAATTTTAAAACTTATATTGTTAGAATTTTTTTTTTCCCAGCACAAGGCGACTTATTCCACTGAGTAGCAGCTCTATACAAGACCGTTTTCTGCGTTGCACATGTTCTAGCTGCAGGAACAACTACAACACCATTTGTTCATTTCCTGGTAGAATAATCATGTCTATATCCACATAATTTATTTTTGAATGCAAAATTATTGGCTTCATATTGAAACAAACATCATAAAAAAAAATACCAAGAGGTTCTTTCCATTTGAGTTACAATCTTATTAATGTGGGAAGACCAGTTTAAGTTTTCATTCATGGTCAACCCCAACAGATATACAAATACATTCCCTTTAAGGTTAATGAAGGACACCCTGAGTCTTGTAAAGCCAACTTGGATCCAAAAATTATATATTTTGTTTTGCTAGTGTTTAAAACCAGCCTGTTGTTGTCGACCCAGTTGGCCACATCATTCAGTTGGCTTTGCAATGCTGCATTTAAAACACTAAGGCTATTTGCAGATTTAGATAGTGTTGAATCATCTGCATACATGGTCAAAGATGCAGTCTTTACAACAAGAGGAAGAACATTGGTAAAAATGAAAAAGAGTAAAGGTCCTAGGTAGCCACCTTGGGGGACACCACACTCTAAACCCCTTGTAGTAGACAAGCTACCATTAAAATAGACTGATGTTGAGAGGTGAAAGGATTGATCTATTGGCTCAAATCGATTAAAGCATTTTTTTGATTACAATTTTCCTCAATTGAAGCTTTGTTTCCTTAATTTTGCTAAACATTGATCCACCAATATGTTTCAGACAGACGCTTATTGTGACACATGACGCCAGGATCAGTACAAACAACATGACGCATAGCTCAGAAGAGATGAGGACAAAAAAAGCAGAAACTATCTATACATTCACATTTCTGCATTGGAACCAACATTTACTCTAAAATTTTTAACATAAACATTACAAATATTTTTCTTTATTTTTTTAGGTGTTCCATCTTAAGTTGTCAGTAATTTAGTGAGGAACCCTGTTGATATCATATTAGTGGGATATTGGTGTAAAGTAGGGCTAGCAGAAGCAGCTCCACATCCATAACACACTACCCTCAGGGGCGGCCCATGGCATAGGCGGACTAGGTGGCCACCTAGGGTGCCACCTGTTGGAGGGGGCACCACAGGGAGGAGGAGAAGAAAAAAAATTAAATAAATCTAAACTTTCTTCATTTACTTCACAATATTATAAAGTACATCCCTGATCTGATAATAACCATACCATAACTTACATCAGTCTAAATGTTACAATAGTTGCAGCCAAATATAAACACTAAGATTCCAACTTTAGACTTAACCAGCCCATGTGAGATGGAGCAGAGAAGGAGCGCTCTGTCTCGATCGAGCAAAGGAGGGATCGAACCTGCGACCTTCTGTTCACCAGCCAAGCATCCTACTCTACTAGTGTTGGGTATGACAAGGAGGTAGCGCCTCCTCCGCCGGCTGTACGGTACTTTTTAAATATCACCGAAACACATTAGGTAGTCATTACACTTACAACTAACAACTCACGGTTTAGAAGAAGTAGTAACTACCCTATTTTAACCGTTTTTACTCTATTTTGTACTGTAAAGCACTTTGTGACCTGAAGATGCTGGGAAATGTAGCTCTACTGCTTGGAGGAGCAGCTTAGAGGGAGGTTTCCCAGTATGCATTGGGGCAGGGTATGTAAGTAATAATTAAGGTTTATTTATAGAGAATCTTTCACAGACAGAGGTCACAAAGTGCTTTACAGTATAAAATAGAGTAAACACAGTTAGAGTAGAGTAGTTACTACTTCTTCTAAACCATGAGTCAAGCTGGTTGTAAGTTAGATGAGGTTCTGTTGAGTTTCATCCACATGGCAACTGATGTTTACTCATGAAGGAAGGGGTGTTACTTCCACATTTCGCCTAGAGCGCCAAACACCCACAGGCCGGCGCTGACTACCCTAATAGACACATGTACAGCAAGGCAGTGTGATAACTCTTTCCCCCATAAAGATGTGATTTGATGACCATTAAAACAGGTTCAGCTTATTTAAATGTAACAGATGCTGTGATAGATAGAGGTGAACACAACCCATACTAGGACAACCAATGGGGTTAAATAATACATTTTCTTTAATTTGTTCTTTTTTCTTTATTTTATCTTTAATTTTTTTTTTGTTTAATCTTTTTCTTTATTTTTTTTAAATTATAATAATAAGACACTTTCTATATTTTTATGTATTTCTTTATTTCTTATTCTTATTTAATTCAATTTTATAATTGTTTTTAACTTTTTAAAAATTGTTTTATTTTTTGTTTTTGATGTATTTTTTCAATAAACAAAACAAAATTAAAAAAAAAAAGAAAAACTTATTATAATAACACAGTTTCACAGTTTTTTTCCTGTTTTTTTTTTTCCTTTGCCAAAGTAGTGATGATTGTAGCCACTGGAAAAAGAAACAACACACAGAAAAACATAATGTCCCATGGGTAGAACTAGTAACATATATATGGGTTGTTCCAAGTAGGCATCCAAGGCGGAGAGAGTTAACATACTTTTATATGTATTTCCCTTGTATTGATATAACAATATTACAACTTTTCCACTTCTCCCAAAATGATTTAATCCACTGAATACAGAAATCAAACCAAAATGCTGTATTAGAAGAAAAAAGAGCAGAAGAAACTGTAGATTTTAGCATAGATGCATATTTTTTATTTATTAATTTCATTTTTTTTAATGTGGAGTTTTTCTTTTTAGGGGATTAAATAATTTTAATAACTGGAGCTGAAATGATTAATTGACTTGAATCCATTAGAGTTAAGGTAGGAGATCCTGGAAAAATAGTTCGAGCAAGCTACATTTTGAAAATACACAATTCAAAAGTCCAAACCCTTTCTTCAAACTTCCCCACTGAAGCCACGCCTCCAGAGAACCGGAATGCACAATGCTTGTTCCCAAGGGTTCCCGAACGCTGCACAGCATCAACTGACCATCAGTTCAGGTCTGCAGTCACACCTGTTCATTAGATTAGAAGTTGGGCTTTTCACTTGTTGTTGTGATACTTGTTCTAAGTACTCTCGGGGTAGTAGGAACAGCTGATTGCAGCACGACTAATGTCAGGCTAGCAGCCCACTAAAGTTTGCTTTGAATGCTGTAATCTGTGCATTTCACTGTTATATTTGTCAGTGGAAAAGCTCCAATTTATACCTAGCTAGCTAACGTTACATTTCCTAGTGATTTATGTCAGTGACAAAACAGCTTTACATCGTAATATTGCGAATATAGTGAATATAGCTAATATAGCAAATTTAGTGAATATGGCGAATATAGTCAATATAGCTCATATAGTGAATATAGCTATTATATCAAATATAGTGAATATAGTAAATATAATGAATATAGCAAATATAGTGAATGTAGCGAATATAGTGAATATTGCGAATATAGCAAATATAGTGAATATAGCAAATATAGTGAATATAGCTAATATAGTGAATATTGCGAATATAGTGAATATAGCTAATATAGTGAATATTGCGAATATAGCAAATATAGTGAATATAGCAAATATAGTGAATATAGCTAATATAGTGAATATTGCGAATATAGCAAATATAGTGAATATAGCTAATATAGCAAATATAGTGAATATAACAAAAACAGCTAATATAGTGAATATAGCTAATATAGCAAATTTAGTGAACATGGCGAATATAGTCAATATAGCTCATATAGTAAATATAGCTAATATATCAAATGTAGTGAATATAGTAAATACAATGAATATAGCAAATATAGTGAATATAGCTAATATAGCAAATATAGTGAATATAACGAAAACAGCTAATATAGTGAATATACTAATACAGCTAGCCAAGCTCTGGCTTTGTTTCCTGTTCAAGTGCTCCAAGCCTCTGAGATTGTACGATTCGTACACAAGGAGAGTACATGCAAAAGGGGGAGGGGCAATAGCAATTGAGTCTGACAGACGTATCACCACTGAACTATTTTGATCGGTCGGTTAAAAATATTAGATGGTGTTTTTTCAGACTGGTCCATTCCACAGGTGACCTTTTTTTTTTTTTTTTTAGCCCCAGCCCCGTTAGCATTGGCACGCTACCATTCTGGGGCTAACGTTTACTGTACAAGAATCAACACCAGATACAATTAGAATCAACTGACTAAATTTTGTGTCTATAATAAAAACACAGTCCTGATGCAGACAAAGGATCTAATAAACTGAACAAACATACATGTACAGGTGCGACTTTTACTCTGGTGTGACTTTAAATGTTTTTTTCTTCTTCATGATCCATTTTTTTTTACAGGTGCGACTTATACTCCAGTGCGACTTATAGTCCAAAAAATACGGTAGATATTTTTTTTATATCCTTTTACTTTTATACCAAATATAGTGAAGACTAAAAAGAGCAGTAGTCAGCGGTTGGTTTACACAGAAATATAGTAGATATTTGACAGTACATCATGGCCAACAGTTAATTAATGCTAATCAACTCCTACTGTAGACAGAAATGACTCATTCTGCAGCAAAGGAAACAACTGCAGTTATTTTCACATAATTAATAAAAACCTAATCTGAATACAGTGTGTAAGTTATTGCAGTTAAATTACACTAAATCTTACACACTAGACCTTGAAGTGTATCACCAGTGGTCTTTGCGTCTAGCGCACAGGTGTCAAACATGCGGCCCGGGGGCCAAAACCAGCCCACCAAAGGCTCCAATGTGGCCCGTGGGATGAATTTGGGAAATGCAAAAATTATTAACTCGTTTTAGTTCAGGAACCAGATACAGATTTATGGGATCTCAAATACAATAATTATATCATCATTTATAAATAATGACAGGTACAAATTTTCTTCTTGGTCTAATGTGAAAAAATAACATTACACTATGTAAATATTTACAATTACAAACTATCCTTTTACAATAAAATGTGAATAACCTACAATATTTAACAAAAATTCTGTGCAATTTTATCAATCTTCTGCCTGCTACTAAATGTTTTGTGTATTTGTAGATCTACTGTGATTTGTACATTTTGTTAATAATAAGCAGAGATGTAATATTGTGAAAACTTACTCTGAAAGTTACTAAATTTTTAACAATATTATGCCTGTTACTACATGTTTGTGTAAAATTGTGTGTAATACAATGTAAAAATGATAAGGTAATATTGAAAAAAAAAATTGCATTTTATTTTTCTTACAAAATTTCCTTTTTTGTCAGATCATTCACATCTTTTTTTGGGAAAGGATAGTTTGTAAATGTTATTTTTTTTAGCTGCAAAAAACACAGAGCCCTCAGCAAGTTAGTGTTACTTTAATCTGCTCCAGGCTTTTTATTCAAGGTGATATTAACCCTATAATGCCAAACGTATCATATTTGTTCGAGCGTGTATAAGGGCCACAGAAGAAAAACAAATTGCTTGTCACTACGAGAATAGTCATAATATTTCGAGAATAAAGTCATAATGTTATAAGAATAAAGTTGTAGTTAAAAAAAAAAGTAATATTACGAGAATAAAGTCGCAATATTTTGAGAATAAAGTCAAAATATTTCGAGAATAAAGTTAGAATATTTTGAGAATGAAGTCATGGTTTTAACAAACTCATAATATTTTGAGAATAAAGTCATAATTTTTGAGAATAAAGTCATAATATTACAAGAATAAAGTTGCAATATTTCAAAAATAAAGTCATAATATTTCGAGAATAAAGTCATAATATTATGAGAATAAAGTCAAAGTTTTAACAAACTTATAATATTACAAGAATAAAGTCATAATTTTCGAGAATAAAGTCATAATATTTCGAGAATAAAGTCATAATATTTCGAGAATAAAGTCATAATATTTGAGGATAAAGTCATAATATTATGAGAATAAAGTAGTTTTAACAAACTCATAATATTTCAAGAAAAGTCATAATATTTCAAGAATAAAATCATAATATTACAAGAAATAAACTGCGAAAAGTGAATCGCGATATAGCGAGGGACCACTGTATACAATTAGACACATGCAAAACAAGGATAATCCACCAGAGGGCAGTAATGAGTTCACCAGAGGCCTTTCAGTGACAAGTGACAACGTCTTCCAGACTGTCATTCGTGGATTTCTCACTGATAAATAATAGTAGCATTGGAAAATGTTTGGAATTACCAATTTGTTAGACATGTTTGTGTTATGTTTTTGTTTGTGTTGTGGCAATAAATAGACACTAATTCTTATATTTCATTATTTAATTTCTGCATGGGTTGAAAAGTTAAGACAAAGCACAGAGTTCCACACATAAGCAGACAGAAGAGGAAAAGCCCCGTCTCTTATCACTCCTGATGTTTTATACACCAGGGTGGGCTTAAGTCTATGACATAATATGACATTTGAAACTTAATATGAAAAAAGGAAAACATTAAAGAGATGGGCTACCTTTTTTCCATGACATTTGTAAAAAAAAAATATGTATTTGACCATTGAGACCTGATGTATCATATATGATACAAATTGCCCTAACTCATTCATCAAAATTAATATGTAAAAAATGTTTTGGGGGAGTTATTCAGAAGGACCAATAAGGGTTCCAGTTTCAAAGAATTGGAATTTTCTGTCAATTATTTACTGGTTCAGTCTTTACAGGGTTAACACTGGTCCATATTCAAACATATGAGCTGATATTTTGCATCGGTTGTTTTGGAGGTTCTGTAGAAATGTGGCAGCCCACTCCATCTATAAACACCTCATTAAATGGTACTTATTTTCAGATGATTTCACACTGAAAATGGAAACATAATTATGAATATTGTACTTATTCTGTAATTAAATCCTCCTAAATCTTCCACAATGAACCCTTGACGTGCAGATGTGTGTCCAGCTGATTCAAACAAACACAGCGTCTATATTCGACTGTGACCTTTTTGTACAGTATGTGCTATTTACTCTCATACTTCATCTCAAACCCGTCTTTTTTGCACTTCACATTCAGTTGTCATTTTAACTCACACGGCCCTCTGGGAAGCAAAACGCAAGCATTAGTGAAATTAGATAATGGACAGAACCCACTTTAGGCAGAATTTGATACGCTGACAAAACGACTATGTGACCAATGGCAAGATGGTTCACCTCAAAGAGAACAAATCGATATAGCTTTGCTGGGAAATAAATATTTGACAACTGCTGGTTAAGTTAAGAGATAGCAGAGCTTGACCAAAAAAAGCTTTTCACTCAAAGAAATACACACATAAATATACACACTGTATACCGCTGGCGTTCTGGGGCATTCAACTGGATACCGGGAATCAACCAATAGGCTTTTCATAAAATCCAAACAATTGAAATTTATGGATATAGTTAAAGTGAAAGTGCTGGAAATTCTGTTTCAAGTTGTGAATAGACCCGGGAGCATTCAATCCCTCTTCAACTTAAGAAGAGTGCATTATAATTTAAGAGGTCTGCTTCAATTTGAAACAAGTAAAATAAGAACCAACGTCAAACAAAGATGTGTTTCCTTTATCTGTAAAACTATGGAATGATCCTAGAGATCAATTCAAGTTAACCCATAAAGACCCAGCATTACGTTTGTGTCATTTCCCAAATTAAACTTTCTCTATATTTAACCTTTTTTAACCATAAAGACCCAAACATCCACCATCGACCAGAACCATCTACTGATAGAAACTGTTT
>JAPTGZ010000005.1:56338116-56354934 GCA_029814645.1 Fowleria isostigma
AGTCATAGAAGTGTTGAGTCAGTTTTACCTGGATGTAAAATAAGATTTATTTTACACAGTACATTTTTGTGTTAATGCAAAGTATTGAGAAGTGGAAAATTAATGCTTTACATGCACAAAACACACACACATAACAAATAGAACCAAGGAAAAAGAGGCGAGGTATAATGAGCGGAGAAAGGAGACAAACTGAACGGATAAACCCAAAAAAATTAAGATATGAGTAGACAAAAACAAGAAGGAGGAACAGGATACAGAGTATAAGCATTTCTAAAATCAAACCAGACTGTTTTCAATTGCTCCTCTGGATGATGAAACAGTGACTTTTGCAGGGCGGACAGAAATCAATGTCCATGTTCTATGATATCCATCATTTGGACTGAATATAAGTCTATAAAAGGTGCAGCTGAAGCTCAACACACATAAACCTCCTTCAGTATAAACAACCACCCGTTGTAAACATGTCTTCTACTTTCGATCAGTGAAAGCTCATGCTGTAATTCTCAGGTTACGTCTGGATGAGCACCCAAAGGATTACATGATATAGCCTAGTCTTTCTTAGCCAAGGTCACTGAAAAATATTTAAAAAACTAAGAGAATGAAGAGGAAAATGTGTCACTGGATCTGTAACTCTCAGTGTCTGGAGAACGTTGTGATAACCTCGACCAGGGGTCGGCATCCCGCGGCTCGTTCATCCTTCTGCTGCAGCTCTTTTAACCCTTGTGTGGCGTTTGGGTCTGTGGGACCTGCTTTTATTTTGTATTAAAAGAAAAATAATGAGTGATTTTTTTTTTCTCTCATTTCTTGATTATATCGCATCTTATTAAAAAAAATAAATAAATAAAATTGAGTAACAATTTACACTGCAACCCAAATAACTTGATTTTATTTTTTAAAAAATGAGAAAAGTGGTTACCTTAATAATTAAGGAATATTAATGAAATTTCCAAGTATATTAGTAATACCGATTAATGAAAAATTTAAGTATATTTCAGTTAAATGCACTTAAAAATTTCATTAATCTTTATATGTGTCACTTCCCAAACAAATGTTTCTCTATATTTAACCATTCTTAAGTGGTTTTTTGCTATTTATTGTAATATTATCATCTGTATTTTTTGTTTTTTTTCAGTAAAAATTAGATGTTTTCCAACATTTAATTTACTAATAATGTAGATGTTCATAAAACTTTAGTGTAAAATGGAGGATTATTTTATCAAAGACACAGAAAACTGAAGAAAAAGTGACTTTTTTTTCCAGCAAAATCTATTGTTAATTGAATATAACCCCAGTGTGTCCATCCACTGTCACTGACCCAACTCCATGGGTTTTACTGGTGAATTGATATTGTAGAAGATGACGGTGTTTCCAGAGTCACTACGGAACCTCTGAACGTCCAAATGGGTCATATGTGATGATCATGAAAAAGATGAATAACTGTATTTTACACCAAATATTTTCATGTTTTATCGGATCAACAGGTATTAAATAGTTGTCAAAAAGGTTTGCGGTTCTCTGTGTTGTCTTTTATGTGGGAAATGGGTCCAAATGGCTCGTTGAGTGTTTAAGGTTGCGACCCCTGACCTAAACTGTGTATCTAGCATGTTCTGACTGAATTTTGTCATTTGTTTGCATCATAATAACCTGAAATACAGACACTTTAAAATCAGTAACATCAGATTTGTGGAGAAAGGTCAATGTCGTCTGATCTACATGAGTCAGTCCACATCGTTCAAGGCTGAAATATTTTGGAAATTGTTCATTTCATCTAGTGCTATTGTTGAAGGTCTATGAAATATTCATACCAATGACAATGGAAAATTTTGTATGAGTTGTATTTTCTCCCTGAGAATGTGAATATTCATATTCCTAATACTTTATCATGTGAAATAAAGTTTCACACATTTTTATTTTTATCTATTCCATAAAAGGAAAGTGGACTCTGTGAGTCTCAGACATCACACAAAATCCAGAAAGAGCTGACTGCTGCAGTTCGGCAAGGAAGAGACTCACAAAAATGACAAGTTGATAGGACCAATATTTTTCCTATGAGTGTTTTTTAAATGACTTTACTAATGCTGCAACAAAGAATCAATTAAATCAAGCCAAATCAATTCTTAAAAGACTTGGCAGTGGATTCGGCAGTCGAGTCATTGCTCTTGAGTATCTTCGTATTGAGGCATGTGCACGTTGGCAGCGTTACGTAACATAACTTGAATATGGAGAAAAAATGGTGAAAATCCCACAGCGCAGTATGTTTCGGGCAAATGGGGCTGCGTTGTCCACCAGGAACATAATGTAAACCTAGCTTTAGATAGCCTACCATGGTTACATGATTTCTTTATCCACTAGCTAATTAGACACAATTGTCATAATTACAACATCTCCGTTTATCAGACCACCAGACTAACGTTACCTATCGTTGACTAGATTTAACATGTACAACACTAGATTGATAGCTTATAACTGGAGCCATAACAAATCTAGGTAAGGAGCTAGTGTTTGCTAACTACTACCGAAGCCATTGTAGGGATGTAATCATGAATGAGACACATCACCTCCTCCAACAGTGAAAAGGAAAAAAAAAAAAGACACACCATGCAGGGAGTGACGTGGCAGCTATGTCCGCTCCGTCACATGACTCGCCTACAAATTGAGTCTTTTGTGTTTATCAGATGAATGAAGCAGTTAGTTAGTTGCAGCCCTAAAATGTACACATTTAGTATGTTTGATGTATGAAGGTATCTTATTCCATAGACTGGAGGCCATGTAAGACAGAATTTTTCAATCAATTAGTTTTTTGTTTGGGAAGTTCAAGTTGACCCATAGTAACCTGTCTGGTGCCATGATTATATTGTAGACCTCTATGCTTTATTCTGTGGGAAAGACAATCTGGTTCCCCTTCACAATAGCACGCCACATAAGGAGGAGGTTAAATTTCATTTTAGCGTCGACCGTCAACTATGATAGACTGCAACGCATTTTTGTAATGACTGTTCTGAACTCCTCATTTCCAATACTTGCCCCTGTGAGCTTGTTCTTTCAGTCACTACCCACAACTTGTGACCATAATTGAGGGTAGGAATGTTGATCAAATGGTAAATTACAGCATAACAGACAGATACAAAATCCTCATATGTCCCCCCAATCCATTTATCCATCTCACTCATGAACAAGACCCCGAGATAAGTAAATCCTCCACTTAGGGCAACTCATCTCCAACCATGACCTTGGACTTGAAGGTGCTAATCCGCATCCCAGCAGCTTCATACTCAACTACGAACTATCCCAGTCCAAGTTGGAGGTTGCAATTTGATAAAGCTAACAAGACAACATCATCTGCAAAAAGCAGAAATGTAATCGTGAGGTGGAGGGAGTCTGGTCTGGTGTCATGGCCTCTGTCAGTTCACACGGACAAAAACCCAAACACTTAAAGACTTAAATAACACATTAGTCCCACAACACTAACAACTCCTAAAAACGATCTCTTTAAAATATGAAAACATACTGTTTATGCAGGTATCTTAAAATAAATAGTAGCTGATTAGGACAGTTTGGACAGTGCTGTTAACCCTCTGAGAGGGAGATCATGTGATCAATCAAGATTAACTGCTATGAAGAAGATGCAGTTGCCACCTGAGATCTTATCATGTCTTTCAGCTATTTTTGAGTTGTTTTTAATACAGAACTGTGTGGTTAGTTTTCTCATGAAAGTGTTTCAAATAATTAATGCCAACCCCAAGTGCCACGTCACCATGTCTTGCCCAGCACCACGCCCTAAACTAAAGAAAACAGATTAACCTGTATACATGCATGAAGACATTGGAATATTGAGAAGAAATTTAGGTGTGTTAATCCGATTTCTCATAATCAGATAACTGCTGTTATTGGATAAAGCCTATCAGATGATCCATGTAAACCATGACCACTGAATAATCTGATGACTCCAGAACTCGGATAATGATGGGAGTACTGGTGTATATGTAAACGGGCTCAATGGTGCATTTTAAGTTTCCATGACTGATATATACAGTCATGGCCAAAAGTTTTGAAAATGACACAAAAAGATTTGTTGCTTGAATGTTACTAATTTATCAGTAAAAGTAATTGGAACCTACATAATTTTTTAAATTATGTACCTTAGAAATGTATGTAAATTTAAAAAGAAAACAAATAGGCAGCAAATTTTGTGAAAACAAAACTTGTGTCATTCCCAAAACTTTTGGACATGACTGTATGTAAACAGTTAAAAGATGCCTTTGTAGTTCCATTTTCTACATCCCATGAGTCTTAATTATTGGAGATGAGTAATCCTGTGAAAAAAATATGACTGAGGTTTTCCATAAAACATTACCTCATACAGACAGGTTTTTCCAGGCAACTCCCCACTGTCCCACATTAGAGAAATAACATCTGCCACAGAGTAGTCCTCGGTCTCAGAGGGATGTATGCACCTGCACCACACACGCTCACACAACACCACCAACAACCCTTCTTTACAATGTGGACACTCTACCAGTGTCAGCTCACTATAAATACAGCCTTTGCTACACATTTACAAGATACAGACATTCATAAACAACTTCAACAACACATGAAGGAGCAGCTGGGACTCAGGTCTCAGGTCCTGATCTGGCAGTCTGTTCACACAGTCTTCATGTGTAAACATGAAGCACATGCTGCATTACATAAACCAGTTACTAGCACCATGTAAATGTAAAAGGAGAATTAAAAAACCATGACCTATATTAAGGTCGTTGTTACTGTCCTTGATTAGACCCAGGACAATAACACTGTTGTCCTTTTGTGCAGTATCTATTCCTGCACATTATCGCATCTATTTGGACTACTTTCTCGCACTTAAACGTCATTGCATTACATCAGTTAAAATAATCATTTACGTCAGCAAATAAGTAAAATGTTGACAGCTGGTCACCAAGCACATATTTGAGGCAGGGATCGTCTGCAGCCAGCTGGAGTTCTCTGCAATGTTGGCACTGCGATCACTTTCACAGAGAACAACTTTCTCTTTGCTTCATCCAAATCTGAGCGACTGCTTTGCCTTTGTGATGCTTTGCCTTTTGTTCATGTGGAACCAAGTTAGAAGGAGTTTCTAAAGCATATTTTTCTTAATAAAATCAAAATGCATCATATTCTGATTCAGACTAAATATGCGTCAACATTTGCAGTGATTAAAGATAGCTCAGTGGAATCTCCCAGTGTCTGGGGAAACCAGTCTGTGGGGAATTTCATGGCATTTAACAACATCCGGTCGATTATTCTTGTATTCTATTTCTATTTACTGGAACATAAATGGCACAACAATATTGAATTTGACACATAGTGCCACCTAGTGGTAACAGGAAATGACCTCTTTTAACATTTTTATATACCTTTTCAAACAAGTTGAACATATTCAGCTGAAATTTGGCCACAGAAGCCTTAACAACTTGGTAATATTATGTTTAAAACTTGGTGACCTTACATGACATGATGTCATCATGGTGGCGCCAAGAGTTGTGATGCTTTACCATAAGCGAAGAAATTGTTATAACTCACCTGTGCCTCCTCCAATCTGCATCAAATTTCACACGTAGAAAAAGAGTCCCACCCCCAACACAATAGAATGGGCGTGGCACATAAAGGAATAAAACTCACTCAGTAGTGCCCCCCTAAAGACTGCTGCTCCCAGCTGCTTTCACCAATCTGCACCAAATTTGGTTTGCATGTTTATCTCACTGGGTTCTACAAAAATGTCCGTTGGGTCCATGACAACAGACCAACAGGAAGTCCGCCATTTTGAATTTTGCAGCCACTTATTTGTGGTCAATGGAATTCACATCTAAGTTAATATTGCAATATTCTTGGTCATGGTAGACCGACAGACTCCTGTATTCCCGTGTTTGTGAAACCCCTTGACCGCAACCCACCCTGAGTTACGTGGTTTGTGAGAGCCCATGATAGCTGCTTGCAGTTATAGTATTTTGTTTGTATTTATAACTATAAATCCATATGTCCTTATCAATTGATTATCTTCTAAAATGATTATTATTATGGGTTAGGTTTCTCTGTCTTGAGTTGTTACTTTAGTCTCCTTGTGTATATAAATCCACCCATCCAAGAGATAAACACCAGAGCTAATGAAACAAAATTCAATGAATGGCCACTGGCCTTCCATAGAGTGGCTAAAAATACAGACAGCATTTCCCCTTAATCAGATTGATTAAAGTGCTCCCTGGGTGAAGCCCTCCCCCTGAGCCATCTGGCAGATGAGTTTTCACCATGTCACTGGATTGCTGTCAACACAGCTCACCTAAGCTGCTTCAACATTAGTTAGCATGGTTTCAGTGACAGCCAATGTTCCTGATACTGCACACTGACAGCAGCATCCAGGGGTTTTCACAATATCTGCTGATCCTGTTGAATGTAGACACCCCTGAACAAACTCTCAAAGCCAGGGAAAAAAACAACAGGAATCCACATTTTGCAGTGGTGGATTGTAAACAGGTTGTAAGTAAAGCTTCAAAACACAAAAAGAGGAAACTGGAGCAAGAGACAACAAGAAGAGAAGTGATTGGACTCAAACAGGAGGGTATTATCTGTCATGTGACACAAATCAAATTAACCCATAAAGACCCATGCTGCCTCATGCTGCCTTGTGTGACAGTGTAGAAGACCTCGTACTGAAAAAAAAAAAAAAATCCTTATCTCTAATGTGCATAACTTCCTCAGATTTTATTGCTCTTTATCATATAATGGAGCCCTTTTAGTTTTAGTTAATTTTGAGTTTGAAAAGTTGGTGTAATTTTCTAAGATTGATTTCCGTTGTGAATTGAGATGATTGATCATTTTTCCGTCATGATCCATTAAAGACACAAACAGCCACTGATGACCAATTTGTCCTGATCTTAACTGTTTAATACCCGCTTATCCATTAATCCTATCAAAACATGTAACATTTCTCATCTTTTTATGATCATCACATATGACTCCTTTGGACGTTCAGAGGCTCCATGTGAATGTGGAAACACTGTCATCTTCAACAACATCAATTCACCAGTAAAACCCATGGAAATGGATCAATAACAGTGGTTTACATTCAGTTTATGATATATTTTACAGGAAAAAGTCAAATATTCTTCATTTTTTTCTGTTTCTGATACAACAGCAATCAACTTTTACAAACATCTACATGATCAGTGAATTACATATAAAAACATACTTGATTTTTATTGAAAAAATGCGAAATATGGAGATAATATTACAATAAACGATGATAAATAACAAGTTTAATGGAAAGAAAAATTCAATTGGGAACTGAAAAGTAGCACTGGGTCCTTCTGGGTTAAATAAGGAAATCCAATAAACATTGATGCTTTATAGAACTTCCCACTGTCCCAGTCAATCCTAGCATACTAAATAGTTGCCCTGATCTTTATACCAGTCTTGACCCTATTTTTACCTGGTCTTATGATGTTCTCAGATAGAATTTTATTTTAAGACTGGTCAAAGCACAACCTGTAGGTAAATCACAAAACTACTTGTCCATTGTCTGATTAGATTGTTAACCTTTACAGACTTTAATCTCATGTTAGCTCACTCATCAATGTAGATTCACTTGTTTACCTAATAATTGCCACTTCGCTAGCTGCAAAAGCTAAAATTTAATTTTAACAATATTTACAGTGTGAAATGTTAGAATGTGGTGACATTATTGTTCCCAGGCCTCATAAATGCCATGTAGTTAATGTTAAGTTATGCTACTTCCATGAACAAGAATTATTTTTCATCAGATACATCCTAGCCTTAGAGTATGAAATATTAATACCAGTCTTTGTGATCAAAAATGTGTTTTGTGAGGTCACAAACAAAAACACAAATTAATCCAAATAAAAGTGTGTTGTTTCTTAGGAATGGACAGATTTGAGGTTACAATCTAAATTTGGGGACATTCTGTCAAACTGTTCTTGAGTCCTGGGACAAACAACCAGACAGACAGACAGACAGACAGACAGACCTTCTTGCAGTGATGGACCATAGGGAGAATCCAAATATGTAGAGTTTGAAAAAAAAAACAGATGTGAATAGGGTCAGCCTGCACATTGAGGGCTGACTCCTGGTCTTTTCTATGCTGGGTTTTAAATAAAATACAGCCACTACGTTTAGGAGTTTAATCACTTTTTAAAGACTACTGTTATGTTAGTTATGATAGGAAAAGGACCTCGGTTGGTCATACTCAAACAGCTGATACTCCTCAACCAAGTCTCATTTAAAAGACTATTTTCATGTTTTATGACACTAAAAACAATAAAAACATTAAATAATGACTTGGATTTAATATTTCTTTTTTTTTTTTTAATAATTTGAAGAATTATTCAATTTCTCCTCATCTTCACTGAAATATTAGGAATTGAGTGGATTCAGGTTCTCATGTAACATTTGTAAAAGTTACAGACAACATGACTCTAAATGACTCTGATCAAAAGTTTCCATACAGTAGAGAGTTTGGCCTGATAACATACACACATGGGTTTAAATGGCTATTAAAGGTAACAGTCGTCATCTGTGATCTGTTTGTTTGTATAAATATTCAGTGAGTTTCCAGTGTCCTGACAGACCTCTGCATGTTCCTCCCAGTGCTGCACTGATGTTTCTGAATTCTGAGTCACGGGGAAAGCAAACTAATTATCAAAGGATCTGTGGGAGAAGGTCATAAAGCAGGAAAATTATATTAAAAAAGATATCCAAGAAGTTGAAAATGCCAATCAGCAGTGTTTAAACTCTCAAAGAAGTGGAAAATGAAGGATTCTGTTGTAATCAAGCCATGGTCAGGTAGACCTACGGAGATTTAAGACGCAACTACCAAAAAAAAACTGTTCGGGATGCGAAGAAAAACCCACAAATGGAGATGGAACGTACAGACTCCTGTATGTTCCAGCTGACATACAGGAGTCTCTGAAAAAAAGTGGTGTGGCTGTCAAGAGGCAAAATAAGGAGGCACTTGAATAAAAATGGGCAGCATAGATGAGTCTCCAGAACATTTACTACACCAGTGCCACAAAACAGCCCACTTACAATATGACAGACAACACAAAGAAAAGCCTCAAAATTTCTACAACTTCTATAGAACCAGGGTATTTGGAATGAGGAGACCAAAATTAAACTTTTTAGCCACAACCACAAACACTACATTTGGAGAGTCAACAAGGCCCATGATGAAAGTTACACCATCCATACTGACAAACACGAAGGTGTATTATTGATGTTTTGGGGATGTATGAGCTAACAAAGGCAAGAAGAACTTGGATAAAACTGACTGTAAAATGAACGCAACATCTTATCAGAAAATGCTGGAGGAGAACCTGCACTCATCAACCCAGAAGCTGCTCATGGAATGGTCTTGGATGTTCTAAAATGACAATGACCAAAATAAAAGGCCACAACTGTCATTGGCTAGAGCAGAATAAACTGAAGGTTCTGGAGTGTCCATCTCTGTCTCCTGACCTCAATATCATTGAGACACTTTGGAGAAGTCTCAAACATGCAGTTCATGCAAGAAAAACTAAGCATTTAAAGGAGCTGGGGACTTTTTGCCAAGATGAATGGGCAGCTTTACCATTTGAGAGAATAAAGCCTCATCCACAACAACAACAAAAGTTCAAGCTGTCATTGATATTAAAGGGGTGGGGCCAATTACAAAGTATTAAGAATCAGGGTATGTAAACTTTGGGGGTCATTTGGATAATGTCTATTATTAGTATGATTTAAAAAGAGCAAACGCATTTGTTTGATAATAAATGGCTTCACCTTAACCATGAATGAAAGAAAATTTTTTGTATTATCAATCATGTTCTCTGAAAAAACCACAAATTCTGCTAGAGTATGTAGAGTTTTGATCGGGGCCATTTGGATAGTTTTTGTTGCATTATTATTTAAAAAGAGTAAACACATTTGGTTGATAAATGACTTCACCCAACCACTCACCATGAATATAAATAATATAAATTAAATATCTTCTCAATAAAACCACATTTTAAAAAAAAATCCAAATGCATTTCAACTTTGGTCTAATTTTGAGAAATAAAATCAATCTTAAAAAAAAATCTACATCCTTTTCCTCATAATTCATGCATGGATTTGGTTGCCAGTGGCTGTTTGTGTCTTTAATGGATGAGGAAGGAAAAGTGATCAATCATCTCAATTTGCAATGGAAATAAATCTTACAAAACGACAGCAACTTTTCAAACTCAAAATAAACCAAAGCTAAAAGACCCATTATATGATAAAGAGCAATAAAATCCAAGGGAGCTACGCACGATAGGGATGAAAGAGGGTTTTTTTTTTTTTTTTTTTCCATTGCGAGGTTTTCTACGCTGTCACACGAGGCAGCATGGGACCCTATTAGTCACAGCCCATACACTAGTGCTAAACATGATATCGTGACTTCTCTCTCCATCATGTCTGAGTTCGTTACGGATCAAACCCCCAGCACATTACAGCGTTATAATCTCATCGTTTTGTCTAATCAATAGCATGCAACTATAGCCATTTCAATATGACTCACTACCCCGGATACAATGCTGGCAGCTCTTGGCAGTCGGATGTAGGGTTTCACTACTAAGGTTTAAACCATTTGGTCTGGTTTAAACCAGACAATTTAACAGTGTTTTTTCTAGTTTTTTAAACAACAGCTAATGGCGCTTAAAGTGAAAGTTCTAGGTTAGATTTTTTTTCTACATTTATGTGTGATGCTGATTTTATTTTATTTTTTTTGCAAATTGTGTATGTTATGAATGTGTAATATCATCTGCAAACAGCAGCACAACATTAATGGGCGGCTGTGGTGCAGTTTGTAGAAGGGTCGACGGTTTGTTTACCGCCTCCAACTGTCCTTTTGTTGAAGTGTCCTTGGGCAAGATGCTGAACCCTAAATTGCTCCCAGTGAGGCCAGGTAGCGCCTTGCATGGCAGCAGCCGCCCACTGGTGTATGAGTGTGAATGGGTGAATGTGAAGCTTGTATTGTAAAGCGCTTTGGGCACCATTAATGTGTGGAAAAGGGCTATATACTGTATTTTCCAGAGTATAAATCGTACTTTTTTTTCATAATTTAGCTGGTCCTGCGACTTATACTCAGGTGCGACTTCTATATATTAAAATATAGAATTTCACATGTTCTTAAATATTATTTCACATTGACCGACATGACCAAGGAGTAAACATTACCTACAGCCATGATATGATAGATAGACAAATTTCTGTTTTTATCTGGATCAGACAATAAAGTTATCTTTGTCCATGAGAGGGCGCTCTAGGCTTGTGACAACTACCGGTATCCTGTACCACTGAAGATTAATTTAAACATTAACTAAAAGACAACGGAGAAAGATTGAACACAAATGTTCCCAAAAAGAAAATCGTATTCTGCAGATTACAAACTGCAAATAGTGAAATATGCAGCTGTAAACGGTAATCAAGCAGCAGGGAGAAAGTTTGGAGTGAGCGAGAAACTTGTGAGGGACTGGTGAAAAGTGAACGTTACTCTTACTGCAATGAAGAAAACAAAGAAAGCTAATCGTGGCTAAAAGCAAGATGGCCAAAGCTGGAGGAACGAGTTCACAGACGGGTGCTTGAACAACGTGCTGCCGGGAGAGGTTTGTCAACGGTGCAGTTACGCCCTGGTGGTTGCCAAGGCGATGAATATAAATGACTTTGCGGGAAGATCTTCTTGGCGTTACCGCTTCATGCAATGGAACCGCCTCTCTATCAGAGCACGGACAACGGTGAGTCAAAACCAGCCAGCAGACTTCCAAGCCAAGATCGACAATTTCAATGAGTTTGTTGAAAAGCAATTAACGGAAAATGCGACCTGTAGTCCAGTGCAACTTTCTTCTTCATGATTCATTTTTTGACTGATGCAACTTATACTCCGAAGCAATTTATAATCCGAAAAATACAGTAAGTACCGACCATTAATAAAAGCATTTTTTGTAATTTGTGATGAATCCCTTGTTGCTCTCTGCCATGTGTAAAAGGTCAAAGGTTATTTTCATCTCAGTAGCTCCTAGTTCTCCAGTGGAAAATACAAATATTTATCATAATTCCCATAGCAAATGAAGGCAGGATCAGTGTTTCGGAGTAAGTCAAGACTTTAAAAATCCACTGTAAGTTTTTTCTCAACAATACAACTCTGAAAAATCACTTCTCCATTACAGTACAATTTGCGTAGTACATATTTACAGAACTCCGTTTAATGTTTCTGCTCTTTTCAAGACATTTCCATTGAAGAAAAATATGTTTTCCTCAAGTCGTAATGCTGTTATGAAATCACATTTCTCCAGTGTTCATGTAACTGACATCTGGGTAGTCACTCCACATTCCTCCCTATCTCCATTCGCCTGTTGAACAAATGACTGTGTGGACATTTGTCTATCGGTCAATTGTTTCTGTAACTGTTTTTAATGTATTTATTTATTGCACATGTTGTTTGTGTTGTATGACTGTGCTGCTGTTTTTATTGGGCCTGTATTGGCGCTTCCTCTACAAGTGAATTTCCTAATGGATAAATAAAGTGATTCTGAATTTGCATTTTGAGTCAGCAAATGAAATACAACATGAGTATGGCAGCAGCTATCGATTATTTTTGTAATCAATTAATTGTTGATTATTTACTTTGATTTGATTATTTGAATATGCATAAAAATTGTAAAAATGTGACCAAGACATGTCTGAAAATGAAAAATAACTTGTCATTTATTCCAGAACCAGCTGAAACAACAACCACAAAAAAGTATAAAAGTAAAAGGATATTAAAAAAAACCAACTATCTATAGACACGTTGACAAGTGACGTCACATACACATGATTTTTTGCGTCACCTCTGGCTGGAGGGTAAAGAGACTGTACTCCTCCAGTGCCCTGCAGTGGTTTTAGCCGTGAAGTTATCATAAGACTACACTAAATTTAAATCCAGCCGTGACCAAACAAACAAAGAAGCAGTTTTTCTGGTTAAATGAAGGATGAATGGATGTAAAATGTTCCAACTGGAATCCCCACGATCACATATATACAGCATCATTCACTCCACAGGAAACATGCAGTTTCAGAAGAATTAAAGATGATTATGGACACAGACTCTAACAATTCAAACACTTCAGGAGGACTTTTTAGAGACAGCAATAGAGAAACAGGAAATGAATTAAACAGAGCAACATGAGTCCGACATGGAGATGAGGGAGACAGCGGTGGGGGGGGATAAGACACATTTTTAGTGGACAATCAAGGACAACACAGACAACCAGATGTGGGACAAGGCCGAAGATGCCTCATCTTCATCTTTTAAACAGTCTGAGTTCATATGATGACACTAGCTGGGTTTCCATTACCCTCAGAAATGCACAAAACGCCCATTACGGAATAGAAAACTAGTAATGGAAACAAAGAAATGTCGCAAAAACCGTCAAAGATCGTAAAAAAAGTTTTTACGCTCTCACAAGGCGGTTTTTGAGACCTTTCGATATAGAAGTATTGTGCAAAAGTTGAATGGAAACACATTTTGCGCATTTCACTAGTCAGAAACAAAACAAAAAATATTTACATTGTAAACAGTAATTTAGTAATTTTACCAATATTCTGCCGATTATTAAATGTTTTGTTAATCTGTATGTCTGCAAGTTTTAATGAAAATGTGTAAATAAATAAACTAAAACATAATATTGTTAAAATTGCACTTATTTTTCTTTTTCCGGTCGTTCAAATTTGTTCATAATATGTTCAAGTACATTTCATAAATGTGAACATTTTCATTATGGAATTTGACTTTTTTCCCTCAAAAACACAGAAAAAAGTTTAGAGTGACATTATTTATGAGTTTTTATCCTGTTATTTATATTATTTTACTAGTCCAGCCCACTTCATTCCATATTAGGATGAATGTGGCCCCTGAACAAAATGAGTTTAACAGTAAAATGGGAAAAACCGGAAATATCTAAAGAAAATTATGTGCAATTTTAACAATATTCTACCTGTTACCAAATGTTTGTGAAACATTCTGTGTAATACACATGTATAAATGATAAGCTGAAGCATAATATTGTTAAAATTACACTTATTTTTCTTACAATGTTTAATTTTTTTCTGGTTATTCACATTTTTTTGTGTGAAAAGTTAATTTGTTTTAATACACTAAAACAAAGACAAAAAGTTATCATTTACACGGTATTATGCTATTATTTTACTGTCCCCTGAACTAAAATGAGTTTGACACCCCTGTATTAACAACTTCAGATGGAACTAATAAAAAATATAAAGACAGTTTTTTTCTAAATGTTTTGTGTTAAAGCTTAAAAGTTTGAAGACGTTATGGTTTCAATGGGATAAAGTCAACATATAGACATTTTCTGCCATTTTGTCCTCATCTGTGTATTATAATAAGCATTCGTGTGAAATACAACAGGGGGACCAATGTTTAGCAGCAGAAAAATCAAGAAAAGCAAATTTTGATTCAGAAAAAATTGTGATCAAACTATTTTTTTTATCGATTCTAGTTGAGTAATCAATAATTATTTCAGCTGTGGTTACAAGAAGGGATTTGCCTGCATTTAACAGCACGGAGGGTTAAGATGGACTTCTTATTTAATTGGACATGCTTCTAAAAACAAACACATAGTTTTACACAATGATAAATCAGGACACACACACACACACACAGTCTTGTAAAGCTGACTTATGGGGACACCACTTTCCTGTTTGGTAGGTATTAAAAAATTTCCTGAAAAATTACATTAGTTTAAATTTTTTTTATATCATGAAACAAATTGTTGAATTAATCCCACAGTCACATTTGGGGACATGTCAAATTTGCATATACTGTATTTTTCAGACAATAAATCACACTTTTTTTCACAGTTTGACTGGTCCTGCGACTTATACTCCGGTATGATTTATATGTTTTTTTCCTTCTTCATGATTTGTTTTTTTTACTGGTGCGACTTATAGTCCGAAAAATATGGTATACACAAAAAATCTTGTTTTTATTACAGTATAAGGAAACTAATCCAGACCCTGAAATTCACATCAGACATAGTTCTGGACATTTTATACATGTTTTAAAGGTAAAATTTAGTGGGGACGCATTTTTTGTCCCCATAAATTTTTGTGTCCCCAGAACAAGACTGTGTATTCAAAGCCATGTCCCCACAGCGTATAGTTTTACAAACACACACATACACACATATGCACACACACACACACACACACACACACATTTTTATAGCATTAAATTGAATTGAGTTTCATCTCATCCCAGTTGCTTTCCCACACTCTTTCATCTATTTCTGGTTTGTTTGTCTGTTCCAGCTCTGAGCTCTTCTGTGGTTTCGACCGAACGTCCATGAAAATGGCATGTAAACTGGAATTCTTAACCCCAGTCCTCACGGCTGCTGAGGAGGATGATAAGCACATGACACACCCCGGAGAAACTCTTCTAAAGCCATACTGTCTCTGAAAAGTTTTCCCCTCATTTTATCGCTTCTCTTTATAGCACCGGAACTGTATAGCGTGTTTTCTTTTTGAGTGATGACACAGTGAGCTGATCACTTTGTATTTTCACATAATCCTATCTATTGTGTTTTTATTGCATAACACTTAAATACTATTTTAAGCCGTAAGATTAGATCAGAATTTATGTGCATATTTTCCATTAAAGTCATTACTGTGACATTTCTCTGGGAATGTGTATGACAAATAGTTGAGTGATCATCACATGGATGAATAGATGTTTTGAAAAGCTTTTTATTTTAGAATCAGCCTCGCAAATGGCCATAATTTCTTATTGCATAACTCAAGAAAAAAAAAGTGTGAAATATAAAAGTGTGAAAAAAAAAAAGTTCAAGTCAAGTAGGAATATGTTGAAAAATCTACGTCTGTATGTGATCCACAGTAATAACTGATTTGGAGGTGGTCTGGGACATGAACAGTGACGGATCATCAATAGAGGGTGCTAGGGTGTCGCCCAACCTGTCTCACAAGTAAAACTCAGTTCCTCCACTCCACCCTCATCCGCCTGGATGGCAGGAAAGGGAACCATGTGTGGCTGTTTATTGACTACAGGTCTGAATTTAACATAGTTCCCCAGAGGCGGGTCTCTAAGCTCGGGACCGGGGGCTCAACTCCCCACTATGCTCCTCAGTCCAGAGCTTTTTGATGGAAAAAATGCACAAACTATAATAGACCACCACTCAAACAAGCAATTTGCATGTATTTTACTGGTACAGAACCCAAACCAGACCGGTGTGATGGACAGCCACACAGGATCTACCAGGTGTGGTGAAGAGTCCACTCCATGATGTGACAAAAGGTGTGGCTAAGGGTGGCCCTGAATTTCATGCCACACCTCCTTCAGTAGACTGAACCATGGGCTGGGATGTTATGGGGAGATTTGGTTGCATTAACTATTTTTGTCACATTTACTTATCTTAGTGTCCATTTTGGTTTCCCTTTTTGAGCTTTATGGTTTTTTCCCCGTAACTATATACGTTCCTCTTCCTTTCAGTTTGTTAGGTTAGTTTTGTTTACCAATTTGTGTTCGTAACCTTAGTTGCTGTTATTTTTGAGCGCAGTTTGTTAAAACCTCGCTTTTTGAACATTTTTTGAATATAATTTTTGGGTAAATTAATAAAAACCCATCTTTTCCAACCTTTTAATCCTTTCTCCTGGTTGCCTTACTGCTTGGTCCCTGACACCGGCATCATCTGTTATTATTATTTGTACATACTGTATATGTTATATTTTCTGTGCAGAGATGGAAATATAAAAGACAGT
>JAPTGZ010000005.1:56609651-56623653 GCA_029814645.1 Fowleria isostigma
ACACACACACACACACACACACACACACACACACACACACACACACACACACACACACACACACACACACAACTGCTCTTTGGTTACAAACAGCACCTTTTAGCCTAGTCTCTAACTAACCTTAAAACCATCTGGAGAGCTAAACCGCGGGCCTGCCCTGCCCTACCCCGCCAGAAAGACAGGGGGGTTATGTACGCAACCAAACTCCTTCATCAAAGGATTTATGACCCATGCAGCCAAATGGTCATATCCCTTAAAAGCATGTAAAAAGGGGAAAAAAAACACATATAAACACACAAAGCACACCCAGGTGTTCACATTACAAAAAAACCCAAACCGAGCAGTCGCCCCACACTGCTGACATCACCATTTATAGCGGGCAATGAGGGCAAACAGGTCCCCGTCCTCTCCCGTCTTATTATTCACAAATGTGCCTTTTACTTTTTCCCCCCCTTTTCTTACTTTCTCTCTTTTTTTTTTATCCCCCCCTCCTTCTATTCTACCCATTCCCCTCGCTCTCTGGCTTTCCCCTCTCCCTGGGAGTGAGCAACCTTGGACTGATTCATACATTTTCCTCTCCTCTGGCCAGTAAATCCAGTCAGAAGAGTTGAAAAGGGAAGTTAAAGAAGGGGAGGAGGGGGGGGAAGCATAGAGAAAGAGAGAGAGAGGAAAAAAAAAAAGCACAGAACGCAGAAAAAGAAAGACTCAGCGATGATAAAACAACCATTACAATAACAAATATTTTAAGACCAATTATCTGTAAAAGTTATAAAGGATGTGAGACTGTATTTATGTGTTGTTTTTTTTTTTTTTTAAAGGAGGACATTGGGCTTGACTGCTTCCCCATATGTTCCCATAAAAAGCCAGTCAGCAAAGAGCAAGCAAATGTAGAGATTTAACACAAGGAGACACGTGAGAAAACAAACTCCAGCACGTAACGGTAAATCTCCCTGCACTCATTACGATACAACACTTATAAGGTGATCTGGTTGACCTCTGACCTTCAGTGTTGACAACTGCTCAGTAATAAAGGTATCTATTGTCTGCCCTAAAAGTTACTAGAAGTATCTAAATGATGTCATCACCTAATCTGCCTAATTATAAATGTGGGCGTAATTGATAATTACATAGATCAGTTTAAATCAGGATATAAAGAAATGGTTTTAAAACAAAATGGAGATGAAGGACTTTGAAGGTCATGTAGTGTCTTCTTATGCGTGTGTTTTTGCTTTTCACTTATTTTTTACTTTATTGACATTATTTATTATATACACTTACATTTTTACATTATTCATCTTGGTGTCTATAATCTGTTGTGTTTAATTTGTATTTTTCTCTTTATTGGGTACATTTGTGTTCTGTATGTTGTGTTAAAGTTAGTTTTGGTGTACTAACGCGTGTTTACAACTAATTTATCTGATATGACTGCAACCCTACAAGTTTAAGTACTGAAACTGAGGGTGGGACTTAATAAGTTTTACTTCTTCTCACATCAGGCTAACTAGGGTTGCATATTGTATATTAAGTCAAAATTGTATATATTAATGTATATTGTGTAGGCATAATGATATGGATATTATGTTGTCTTGGTGTCTACAATCTGTTGTGTTTTATTGGTATTTTTCTCTTTATTAGGTACATTTGTGTTTTGTATGTTGCATTAAAGTTAGCTAATGTTAGCTAGTTAGCTTACATTAGTTAGTATGTTGTGTAGAAGTTAGCTAATGAGTGTTTACAACCAACTTTTCTCAGTATATTTCTCTATGTATATTCTCTATACATATTTGTTTATGTAAATTTCTCTGTATATTGTGTTTAGAGCAAATTTTTCCATGTATATCTGTGCACATATAATTAAATGTAAAATCAGTATTGTACATGAAGTGCACAAACTCGAAATAAACCAACCAATCAATCAAACTGAAAATATGTTTAGAATTATACAAATGAACTCTACTGTGTCAGGTACTCATTGGAGCTATGGTAGATTAAAGTTTCCAGTGTATTTAACTAACATGCTGGTACATAGTGTGTTTCACCTACTGTTCCTGCTCCTATTTCCTATCATTGGAGTCACTGTGGTACCGGTGGCGGGGCCGGTAACCATGGTGCGGAGCTGGTGGCGCAGAGCCGTGGACCGGTACCAGAGGGCTGTTGCGCACAAGTGTGGCTAAGTATTGTGTCAAATATGTGACATTCATGCAGATGAATGTCATGCTGTGGACAGATGTTTTTCTCATATTTGGGGATTTCCTCCTCTGGACAAATGGACCTGGTGTCGTCTAAACCTGAAATATAGACAGAGAGCATTTCTACCTGGACGCCATGGCAGCTACGTTCTGAACCAAAACCATGCAGCGTGCGTGTGATGTCATTGTGCACGATGACAGCAGAATCAATAAACAAAATTGTTAAGCAGGCATGAAAACGATTCCAAGGAATTTAGCTACTGGGAACCAGTTCTTTTTGAGAACTGGTTCTCGATTCCCATGCCTATATACAGTGGCCCCAAAAAATATATAAAACTGTCATCAGGGCCAGAGTTGGTTTTGTGTATTCTGAGCTTTTTAGTTACGGGGATATTAACTCCAGTCCACACTCTGTGACAGTAACACTCGGAATAACTGGATGCCACCTGCTATAAAATAGGAAAAAAAGGGAAGTTCATTCAGAACCACTGAAGAAGCAACACTTGACGCTCTGAATAATGAAAACATAATCATTTTACACTCCACTTCTGCAACCTTCAACTGTGGATGCTGGATGATACTCTCAGACCAATAGATGATTAAAGTATATCTATATTTGTAAATCCCCAGTAATATAGTTGGAATGCTAAACATTTCAGTCCAGGTTGAACTGATGATATGTTGCTACAGGAAGTGCACTATAACAACACAATTAACAGAAAAACCATGACCTCTTTTTGGAAAGCAGAAATACCTAGTATCTAGTGTAGACGGAAAGAAACCGAGAAGAGTCTCGCTGAGGAACATGTCGTTTCATTCCTGATGTATTTATGGATGAGTTCCTACTGGATGATGTATTCCACTCCTCTCTGTGTGGCTCTTTTCTGCTTCCTCATGAATCCTTCCAGTCAGTGTCTGTCCTCGTCAGACACACTCTCTTTCCACCGCTGTGGAAACTTTTTGGACGATGGTACATCCATGGTGCCTCAAGTCTGCAGCTCTGTCCAGTAATATTTTGTTTGAGTGGGAAGGTTGGGGTGATGTTCTTGCTGCTTCCAAGAACATCCAATAAGTGGCTCCGGTGCAGGGCTGCACTCATCCTCAGACCGGTGTTTAGTAGGACGGCCATAGCTGGACCGGATCTGTGGTTCTGGATTAGACTGTTTAACCCTAACCCTAAGGTACCGTTGGCCTTTAGATAGAGGTATTTTCTTTACCACATCATTCAGGATAATGATTGATTCACTATGCACATATTCTTTATTCATACTTAAGATCTTTTTTTTTTTTTACCCATAAGAACCCAGCATGACATTTGTGGTACTTCCCAAATAAATTTTTCTCTATATTTAACCATTTTAAAGTCATTTATCACTACTTACTGTAATATTATCCTCTGTATTTTGTGTTTTTTTTCCATAAAAATCTGGTATCTCCAACATTTAATTTACTAATCATGTAGATTTTCATAGAAGCTCAGAGTAAAGTTGAGGATTACTATATGAAAAATAAAGAAAACTGAAGAAAAAGTGGCTTTTTTCAGCACAATCCATCAATAACTGAACATAAACCCAGTGTGTCCGTCCATTGTCATTGATTCAACTCCATGGGTTTCACTGGTGAATCAATGTTGTAGAACAGGGGTGTCGAACTCATTTTAGTTCAGGGGCCACATTCAGCCCAATTTGATGTCAAGTGGGCCGGAACAGTAAAATACTAGCAAAATACTCTGCAAAGGACAATTTTTTCTTGTTGTTTTACAGCAATAAAAAAAATTAACATTGACAAACTATCTCCTCACAAAAAAGATGTGAATAAGCTGAAAAAAGTGAAATTGTGTAAGAAAAATACTTAAAATTTTAACCACATTATGCGTCAACTTACCATTTACACATGTGCATTATACACAATGTTACACAAATGTGGTTAGCAGGCAGAATACTGTCAAAACTGAGTGTTTTAGAGTAAGTTTCAACAATATTCCATCTTAGCTTATTATTAACAACACTTGCAGATCACAGTTTATCTACAAATACACCAGACATTTGGTAACACGCAGAATATTGTTAAGATTGCACATAATTTTCTTTAGACATTTCAGGTTTTTATGTTTTATTGTTAAAGGATAGTTGGTAAATGTGAATATTTTCATAGTGTAATGTTAGTTTTTCACATTAGACCAAGAAGAAAATTTATACTTTTATATATATTTATAGATCATCATGTTGTTAATTTACTTGAGATCATATAGGTCTGTATCTGGCTCCTGAACTAAAATTAATTAATAATTTTTGCATTTCATAAATTCATCCTGCGGGCCACATTGGACCTATTACCGGGCTGGTTTTGACACCTGTGTTGTAGAAGACAACGATGTTTCCACATTCACTACGGAGCCTCTGAATGTCCAAATGGGTCATATCTGATGACCATGAAAAAAAGAATAACTGTATTTTATACTAATTATTTACATGTATTGATAGGATTAGTTGATCAACAGGTATTAAACATTTTAGATCAGTAGATGGTTTTGGTCACTGGTGGCAGTTTGGGTCTTTATGGGTTAAATAAGTGTCTTGATTTTATGTTTACACTGCATTGTTTGCACTGTCTGTACTGGAAATATTGTTAATAATAAGTATAATAAGTGCTATTTTATACTCACTGTCCTTTTTAAAGTCATATGTACCTGAAATTGCTCCATGGGGACAAATAACACTTTCTGCATCTGAATCTGAATCTGAACATCACCGCCAGAGATGTCAAAGTTGCAGGTTTTCAGCCAACACACCGTCGAAGCACAAACTTCAGATGTTCAGGATGGTGTCTTGTAACATCCTGAGGTGTAACGAAAACCATCCACTTATTTTCTACCAATCATCAGAACTGAGCAGTTTGAACACTTGGTCTGGGTTTTATTTCAGTCCAGCTAAAGGCTACAGTTCCTTCTTCAGACTGTCAAAACCTGCTGTGATGCAGAGTAACAGAATACATGTCATAGTATTATACGACACAGACTCCGTTTCATCGCGAGCCATCTGGACCGTCTTAGATTAGATTTCCTCTTTAGGGAGTCATCTCTGCCATCTTCTTAACCCATAAAGACCCAGTGTTACTTTTATGGCATGCCTCAAATTAATTTTTCTCTCTATTTAACCTTTAATAATTGATTCATCACCATTTTTTAACATTATCCACTGTAATTTGTGTTTTTTTCAGTGAACATCATGTATTTTTCTATAATTAATTCACTGCTCATGGTCCTCAAGGGCTAGCGTCCTGCATGTTTTAGATATTTCCCTCTTCCACACAAAGGGAAATACCTAAGACACCAGCCCTCGACGACCGGGTTTGAACCTCCCTGATGTAGGTGTTCATAAAAGTTCAGATTGTTGTGGGTTATTATATCAAAAATAGCAGGAACTGAAGAAAAAGTGACTTTTCAGTAAAATATGTCATTAACTGAACATAAAACAAGTGTGTCCATCCACTGTCATTCATTGAAGTCCATGGGTTTGACTGGTCAAAGAAGAAGATGACGGTGTTTTGACGTTCACTACAGAGCCAGAGAACGTCCAAATGGGTCATATTTAATGACAATGAAAAGATGAGAAACTGTATTTTACACCAGTTATTTACCTGTACTGATAGGATTAATGGATCAATAGGTATTAAACAGCTCACATCAGTAGATGGTTTTGGTTGGTTAACTTTATGGGTTAATATGAATATGGATGCCCTTGTTTTCCATGACAGTCCCAGTTGAGTTTCTCCAATTCAACTGGTCTCTCTTGGATTGGTTTACTGGATCTGGATGCAGCCGATGGACGGAGGACTGGTCCAACTCATAATATAAACAATTACAGTCAAGAAGAAATCAACAAATGTATAACATGCTCCGACTGGCTTTGAGGGGTGTATGGCTTCACCTTAGATAAAAGACGCAAATTAATCAACTAATATCCATCCCAATAGCCCATCAGGAACTCAGACTCACTACAGGACTTCAAATTCCTTCTCAAAACCCATCTGTTCAAACTGGCTTTCCCCACCTCCTAACCCTTTTATGTGAAGTATCTTTGAGTGTCCAAAAAAGCACTATATAAGTCTGATGTATTATTATCATTCTTCTTCTTATTATTAATATAGGCAATGGATCAACTGCCTATATCTATATTGGGTCACAGTTAATGAGGTTAATGTCTACTCATTGTAATATAATTGGATTTAGTGAAAGTGTTCAAAATTTAATAGATACATAATTTAAAAATCAAGTTAATTCAGCCCAGTCTCAGTTTTTACAGCATATTTGCAGCCTTGTGCACTGGAAAACACCCGTTCATCTCTCGGCTGCACAATATTAAACTCTTCATCTGTCATCCATTCACCCACTCATTTTTAAATGGCTTCTGGCTATAAATAGATTCTTTTAATAAGATAGTTGCATTAGATCTGAACCACATATGTGATGTCCTGTTTGAAGTAAAACACATGAAACAATTATGCGACACACGCACACACACACCCCGAGCACACAGTAGTTGAGGCAGTGTACTCGGTAGTTAACCTGTGCTGTTTGGAGCAGTGTGTGTGTGTATGTGTGTGTACGTGTGTGTGAGAGCAGAGTACTTTCCATGGTTTTGTTTTGCTTGTGAGTAATAGCAGCCTCATTATGAAAAGCCAAAGGAAGTTCACTTCTGAATTCATAAAGCCACTTCACTGCTCTCTGCACATGCTCCAGAAATGTCTGGAAGACTCGAATGCAACTTAATAATCTTGATGAAATATGGCCTCACACGCATGTACGCTGCCATGGTCGGCATACTGCTGTATATACAAGCACCAAAAAACGCACACCGGGGCCTTGACAAACCGTATCCAATTAACACTTTCGAAACAAATCGGAGTAGTTTGGTGGGCAAAACCAAAAAAAAAGACAGTCGTTTACAGCATCCATGTTGTTTTAAGAGCGGTACGTCTTGGTGTGTATGCGTGTGTGGTAGTGTGTAAGTTGATGGGAGTCTGATAGAAAAGTCCTGGTGACTTGGGCTGTGCATCAAAGGGCTGCAGAGAAGCCGCACGGCATCTGGGAGCAATAATGCTGCCTCTAACCCTTCATTACCACAAAGACCGGGCCCTGGGTGGCAGCCAACGGCAATTTTCACAACCCTTCTCCTCACCTCCCTCCATTTTTCTTCTCCCTCCATTCTTTTCTTTTCTTTTGCCATTCCCCTATTGAGCTCTTAAAGAAAAAAAATTAAACACAGAGGGAAAGTTGTACACGATGGGGAGGGTGACATAAAAACGATGGGACTCGTGGAAAAGCTGCAAAGTGTAAGTGTGTATAAGTGCCCGTTGCTGCAGATGTATTCATTTTAGGTGATAAGTCCAGATTAAATGTAAATGCTGAAGCGAGTTAGGTAACTACACTAAAGCTTGGTTGCACCACAAAGCTGTAGAGTTCATGTCAATGTCATGATTCATTCATAAAGTAATGTGCAACAATAGTCGGCTGGAGTCCTGAAATTATAAAACACTGAGCTTATTTACGTGACCATAAAAATTCAATAACTGGGAGTAATCAGATAATTGTAATAATACGGTCTGATGCATTTATATGTACTTCAGATATACGAAAATCAAAAAGCCCTGGTTTTAGACGTTTGAGTCCATTATCAGATTTCTTCCCGAGTAAAAACATATGCAGCTCTGGTAAACTCACGCTTCCCACTATTGAACCCTTTTACATTCACACCAATACTTGGATCATTATCTGATTTCAGGAGTTGATTATTCAAGTGATCCTGTGAACAGTATCATCTGATGGGTTTTATCAGAGAACAGCAGTAATCTGATTATGTGAAATCAGATTAACACACCTGGATTTCTCCTCATTACTCTGACGTCTTCCTGCACGTATACAGGTTAATCTGATTTATTTAATTCTTTTTCATCTGCGCATGTGTAAACAATTAAAACTGTAGAAAATGGAAGTGATGTAACATGAGTGGAAGACCACTACAGGAAGTGTAAGTGTACCATCACTATGTACGTATGTACTCTGATAGAAATCTGATAATGGACTGGACCGTCTAGGTTTTGGATTATCTCATTTCTGAAGTGCGTGTAAACACTTCAGATCTGATCATTACAGATATCTGATCACTCCTTGGTTTCAGATTTTTATGGTCATGTAAAACAGGCAGTCATGTTCGACTACATCACTTCTGCTTTATTTTATTTATTTATTTTTTTACACACATGCACAGACAAATAAATCAGATTAACAGGTTTACATACATTAAGACATTGAAACTTTGGAGAGAAATCCAGGTGTGTGTTAACCCGACATTTGACGACCCTCCCCCCTCTGTACCTGTAATGATGAGTTTTGACATCTCTGTTATTTCACTAAAGACATGTTTTGACGACCATTAGAACAGGTTCTGTGTTTTCAAATGTAACAGATGCTGTGATAGGTGAAGAACACAACACATACTAGGACAACCTGCATAAAACTATATAAGCAGATTCTTCTTGTATGGATCTTGTGCAGACTTGTGAATATGGCATGATCTTTCCTACTTTTTTAAAGTTTTCTTTCCTTTTTTCCTTCAATCCTTCTATGTGTAACTGTGTACACATGTATGAAATGTATATGAACAGTATTGATTATTGTGCACATATAATTGCCACTGGACATGAAGTGTATAAGCTCAAAATAAACTAAAACTAAACTAAACAGATGCTGTGATAGGTGGAGGTGACCACAACGCATACTAAGACAGTCAATAGGATTAAATAATACATTTTTCTTTATTTTTTTCCCCCTTTATTTTCTTTATTTTTTCTTAATTTCTTAATTTATTTTAAAATTATTTTTATTTTATTTATTTATTTATTTTTAACATTTTTTGAATTTGTTTTTATTTAATTAAAAATAATAATAATAATGATAATAATAATACATTTTCACTGGTTTTTCCCAAAGTTTGCCAAAGTAGTGACAACTGTAGCCACTGGACAAAGAAACAACACAAAGGAACATCTAAAAACATATAAGAATATTAAATCATAATCAGATTACTGCTGTTATCTGATACAGAATAAAAATGTGATATCAACACATTGTGCTGTTTAAATCTTCACTTGAATAATTTGATAACTCCAGAAATCAGATAATAATCAGAGTTTTAGTGTGTGTTTTGCAGTCAGTGGATAGAGACAGGTTATGAAGCATGCCACCATTTACTCACATGATGTTTGTCAAAAATAAAAGATAATTTTACAAGTAAAGAAAATCACAGTTTGTTTGTAGCTTTCAGACTGGGAAAATCCATAAATGGAATGATTACATACCTGAAAGTCGCAGAAAGGATGACATTACAGATGACATTAGAGAGTTCAGAGTCACTGGTGTTATCTCTGTGGCTTCAACATGAGCAGATTGTGGTGATTTTTTCCTCTTTTAATGCTTTTACACATTATGTGAAAAGGTACCATGGTAACAGCTGTGTTGGTGTTGGTGATGGATATCGATGCAGTCCACTGAGCTGTTTAATACTCAATGACATGAGTGTTAAACAGCTTTACTGTCTTTGCAGAACACTACGACTTTCTTTCTTGGCTTGTAAATTATTATTGACATTGACAAACGTCATATGAGTAAATGGGCACAACTCAAACAGAAACAAAAAAAATCACTTGTCTTTCAGTTGAAGGCTGATTGTATTTTTTCACAGTGGAAGAGGTAGTCAGGTCTTTATTTTTGGAGTTTGGCTAAATTAACTTACATTTGTTAGTGAGTTAACTGCATTTTTTTTTAATTTATTTATTTGTTTTGAGCAGAAAAGACAAAACAAAACCATTTTTTTGTGTCCAATAAACTTGATAACAGAATAAATACATTAATAAATAAAAATAATCAAGACAATATACCAAATGCCATGTACACTAGTAATAAAAAAAAAAAAATTCAAAATGTACTGCTCAAAAATTAGTGGAAAGAAGAAAACTTATTATTAAACTCCACCCCCATCACAACTGCAGTTCACTCAGAGAAATTTACAAAAATAAATCTGAATATTCTATTGCATGACTACTTATGTGAAACACAACATTAAGTCAACATATTTTACTTCAAAACATGGACACATTGAAAAAATACACATATTCTCTGCTGAAAAATTTTTACTTTCAGTGGACGGTAAGTTAAAGGTACTACTCTATGAGTCTATTAGGCAAGGAATTTAGTTCATTACAAGTGTAATCTGTCTGATAGGCCACAGTGACAAGGCTAAAATTAAGATAAATTAAGATTGATAAAAATGGAACATACAAAATGCAACTGTGGGTCAAAATAACACACCAAGTGAAACCATAAACTATGAATTATTGTACATAGTTTAATCAGGGTTCCTACAGGTTCCTACAAGTTAAATTAAAGACTTTCTAAGACCTTTTTAAGACTACTTAAAACAGAATTTAATGCCCATTTAAAAAATTTGTGACTCCTACAATTTAGGAAAATGTATTTATTTACTTAAATGTCTTGATTCCCACTGTTCCAAGTGATTTCTCATCAGGGGCTGTAAACTGATAACTGGTTCTTAATTTAAATTTAAATTATCAATTTGGAATGGGTAGAAGTGAGTCAACTAATGTTAGTTTCTTCACAGCTTGGACATTTAACAGACACATTTAATACACAATACAGCCAACAAGTTTATGCCAACATAAGTTGAGACCTACCATATCAAATTGAATACCGTTTAAAGACTTTTTTAAAGTATTAAATGCATATTTGTAAATTCAAGACTTTTTAAGAACCCCTGTTTAATGTAACCCTGCCTTCTCACATGGCCCAACTGAATACTTGGTTCTTACTAGTCAACAACAACATTTAAAGACTACATTTTGATAATACATTACTTAAAATGAGAAAATAATTTTAAGGTAGTTGCTGTTAAATGATTGATTGTCTCGTTACATATTCATAATGAGTGAACTAATGTAGAGTGAACTGATCAATTTAGCAAAATAAACCCAGAAACAGTCACATACGGCCATCAAATTAGGAACGCTCTAATTTTTGAAGCGCCATAAAAAACATAAAATGCGTCAAGTGAAGTAATTTCCACAAACCCCCCCCAAAACACCAAAATATAGCTGAGTCAACAGAACAGATACCACAGGCTCAGTCCATTCATGTTTGTCATATGAGTAACACGCCTTTGACAAACAGCAGAAACAGCCTCTGACGACCTTCATTTGACTTAATGCCATTTGACTTGACTTAAAATAAGACCACATGTTGCTAAGATGTAAATGAAGAAACACCAAACAATTTAAAACAGCTACCATTCGGAACACTTAGATGAACTGCGTCAAGGAGAATCGGCATCATCTTGATTCTACCTCCAAAACCCGTCCTTTTCTTCAGACCCTCCTGTTCCCTCCAGACCGCAAACAGTTAATATCAAAATTTGTGGGTTCTTTTACTAATCCAGTTTCCTCAGATTTTATTAGGTAATAATTTATTAGCTAAAGACTTGAACTCTGAAACATCAGCAGAACTCTGGGAGGGGGCGCTGTCTCGGGTCCATTGTTGCTCTATTAACTCACGTTATAGCAGTGTTTCATAAACTTGCCAGGGGGGTGGGGGTGGGGGCATGGGACCTCTCCTGGGTGTTTAGAAGATGTATCAGGTGGAACTAATTTTTGAGTTTTGGAGCACCCTGGACTCATTTTAGGGATGTACAACAAACAAATCTGCTGCCATGGTGATCTGTTGCTAGACTAGACAAAGAGTTTAGGTTTGGAGAATGGACAAGGATTGGACTAGAACAGAAAAATGCGCAATGTTTCTGAGATGAAAAATGGAAACAGGTTCATTGCAGTCTCTGATATTGTTAAAATGTTTATCTTTATTACCAACATTTGTTTGCACAAAAAAAAAAAAAAACACCTTTATTGTGGTCCATGTATCTTTTGGTAATTGGAATTTTGTTTTCAGGTTAAAAGAATGGAAATTGAATTTCATGTCGTTTTTATTTTTTTAGAGTCAAAACAGATAAACCAAATTTAAAAAACTGATTGATTTTAATTTTCTCTTTTTAATAACAAAAGATAAATTATTACCTGACAGAAACAAAAAAAAAAAAACGGACCGAAAACGGGCTGTTTTTTCCTTTTCTGAAACCGCAAGTTGTCATTTTCAAGGAAAAAGCGCAGATGCAAGGATGAATTACGCAGTGTGTGGATGTGGACGGGATAAATGAACATGGAGCAATACACTGTCTACGACTCCCCTCGGGCCTAAGCCATTTTCAGAGCAAAATAGCCTCACATTTGTGTCAGAAAATCCTCTTCCACCCCCACTTTCATGTGTTAAACAAGCAGAAGTTAGTGCAGATGCCAGGCCTTTTTTTCCCCATTAACAAAAATCCTACCTGAGTAGGGTTCCAAAGTCATTTTATGTTGGGCTACAGAGTCACTAGGCACTGGCAGTCTTATTAGCGCTCTTACTTTGAAAATGACAACATCCGGTCTCAAAAAATGAAAAAAGTGGGTGTTTATGGTCTGTTTTTTTATTTTTGTCAGGTAGTAATTTTATTTTTTGTTATTAGAAACAAAAAATGAAAATTAAACCTTTTTTTAAATTTAGGTTTATCTATTTTGACACTGAAAAAGAAAAACGCCTTTAATTTTAATTTTAATTCTTGTATTTCAAAACAAAAATCAAATAACCACTCGTTTCTGTTGCGTTCTGAAACGAAAATCCAATTACCAAAAGATACACAAACCTATTGTCATAGTTCTAAGATAATTTTCCATTTCCTGTTTTATTTGGAAAAATATTGTCACAGGGAGCAGTCTTTTTGAGTTTATTTGTATTGTTCAAGCAAAACTTTGAAGTTATTTTTAATTTACACAACAAATTATTCAAGGAAAAACAAAAAGTATTGTTATAATATTGATGTTTCTTTCAATAAAAGTTATAATTACACCACTGTTACAGTGTTGTTGGGATTGAGGGAGGCCTGGAGATTTTTCGTCCTCCAAAAAACAGAAAAAGATTGAGAACCACTGTCTTATAGATTAATTCAGGTGAGTTGCATAGATTGCATTAATTTAAAACAAAACTCAATTGTATTTTTTCATGTGTGTCTCCTGTATGTGATAAGTGTCATATTTCTCAGGGTTTACTAGCACATCTTTTCTGGTTCTGCCCTAAATGACACCATTTTTTGGTTGGCTATATTTGAGCAGTTGTCCAAAGGCTCCTCTAGAGTCGTTCACCCTAACCATGACCTGACCATCCTTGGATGCTCTGCCTCTCAGCAGGTCACTTTGACCTTTTGTATAACGCGCAGGTTGCTCTGCACCGAGGGATGGTGGTGGATAAGAAATGTATTCTCCAAACCTGGAAATCTACCACTCCATCTACCTGCTCATTGGCTCATACAGATTTTATCAGTTATTCAAATAGAAATACTGCGCCTACACAAACCCAGTGAACAGAATTGAAAGTATTTGGGGACCCCTCCTAGCAGTGGCGGCTCCTGACAACTTTCTCGGGGGGGGGGGCAACTGTTGCTGTTGTGGCTAAGACAATTCAATGAGTAAAATAATAATAAATGTCAGATAGATAACTTTACAGTGTTACATCGCATTAATTTGCTGTTCAACCACTAGATGGCAACACCAGACATGACTTGTATACTGTACCGTATTGTTGTACAGTGATCCCTCGCTATAACGCGGTTTACTTTTCACGGTTTCGCTACTTCACGGATTTGCATCGTGCATTG
>JAPTGZ010000005.1:56727838-56738883 GCA_029814645.1 Fowleria isostigma
GCTCATAAGATTTTAATTTAAGAGCTGATATCTATCCATTTTCCATGGTTTTTTTTATAATAGCAAAAATCACCTATGGCATTGTACTGATAAAAAAGTGTTTTTAGACGTTCCATGTTTTCTTTTCTGTGTTAGTCACATGATACACACAGGAGTTAGTACTTGATTGTATAAACATTGTTTTTGATGACTTTTGATGGTCTGATTTTTTTTTTTTTTCACAACTGTATGTTGTGGTGTAATACTGCTGACGGCCAATAGATGATACTCGAGACGAGCCTCGCTCCTGTGGACTTACATCAGACTTCTTTTTAAGAATACCTACTAAGAGTACATACTTTTTAAGAAAATCATTAGTTTTTTCCCGGAGCCATTCTTGTTCACTTTATTTGAACCCTCTAAGGTCTAGTCATCCATATTTGAGTCATTCCTCACTCCATTTGATTGACAGGTGTGACTGACAGTTTGTTTGACAAGCTGGAGCCCCCGTTTATTTGTTAAAACGCTTTTTGTCTTGACAGACAACTCAACTGTAGTTCTGTTGAGTAAGAGTTCATCAAATGATTCTGTTGTTGAGGTGTTTTGTGCATCTTATGTTCATCTATAACATCGCCTCAGGCATAATCCATGTGTAAGGGATCAAATGTGCAGTATTTCTATGGAGAACTGATGCATGTCTTGAAAATATTTTACATGCACAAACTATTCATTTTTTCCTTATTCCAAAACAGACAGTACTAGTTGTCATCTGTTTACAGGGCTAATAAATGTGAAGAATCTGTCAATCTCTCCATTAATATACAGCAATGATCATAACATGTTGATATATGGAAGAGTGGAATAGCCAGGGTTGCTTTTACCACATTGCTTCATCCCAAAAAAGGAATTTTTGAATTCAAGTTTTTTATAGTATTGAGAAGAACATCCCCTTACAACCAAAAATGTGGACTTTTGAGCATGCATCTCCAAATCAACCTTTTATACTGTTTTTTGATTTAGTGCTCAGCATAAATGAGTCCACCCCAACAGATCTGTCACAAAACCTTTAGTTTTCTTTGAGAATCAACATTTTCTATGGGACACTATAAACATATCATGTTCTTAGTTATAGAAATGTTCTGTAAAATCAGTTTTGTCCAAATTTTTTTAAACTGTGCTTATGTTCATTGAGATATTGGTTAAAATCTTACTTTTCAAAGGGGGGTGTACTCATTTATGCTGAACACTGTATGTACAATACATAGACACAAGGTTGTGTCACAAACTGAATTTAAAAACCCCAACTGAATAATAGTTTGTATGTGTAAACAAAGGTCATGTGTGTACACCCAAGGAATTTCCACTGTCTAATTGTCCATTTTCTTTTTCAGAAGTACAAGACTTTGATGAGTCGAAAAGGTGAAGCAGCTGAATCCTGCAGAAAATCTGTGCAAGCTCAGGACATCGTCAGTCCTGTCCCAGCATCTAACAAAGACTGTAAAGACGACACCAGTTTGGGTTCAGGGCTGAACTCTGTGCAGCCCATCATTACACTGCCCAAAACGACCCAGCAACCAGAGGAACAAGAAGAACCCAGCGTATCCTCAGTGGACCTCAGCTCCACCTCACTACTCAGTACCGACTGCACAGACGCTGGATTCCCTGGCATGGAAGACGAGACCGCATCCCAGGAGTCTGTAGATCAGAAGGAACCTGCTGACGACAAAGAGGAACCAGAACCAGACCCAGACCCTGCTGACGACAAAGAGGAACCAGAACCAGAACCAGAAGCTGCTGATGACAAAGAGGAACCAGAACCAGACCCAGCAGCTGCTGCTGAAGAAAATGAAGAGGAAGAGACGGAACCTGTGGTAGTCAAAGGCAAAAAGAATAGCACAGGGAAGGCAAAAGCTGCTCCTAAACGGAGGTCAGGGAGGGCCGCAAACAGACGCTGAGTCAAAGAAAAGATGTGAAATGAGAGGAGACCTGGTACAAACACGTCGTTAGGGCACGATGTACCTGTAGAGGAAGAGGTGCTTTTATGGAACAGACACAAAAATAAACAGCCAAGTGTCTGTGAGTTGTTGGAAAGTGTGAACTAAAGGAGAAGAACGTCAGTGGTGAGTCATCGAAGGATGGGAACTGAACCCCTGACCGCTATCACATGCAGGTAGTAAGTAGACCTCACATTCATTGAATTAAATAAATTGTTGGGAAAATGTGACAAACCCAGAGTTTTTATAATTAGACTCAAAATGATGTCAAAATAAATGAAGTGTGTAGTTGAAGTCGATGATTCTTTTTCTGTGTATAAATTGGTAAAAACTTCTTCTGCATGAATGATAAATAACTTTGCTTTACTTTCCCTAAAGACGATTCACATGGGTTTATGATCTGAAAACAAATCTGAAATTTATAGTGTTTCTTAGTGTATTCTCAGTTTGTAGAAAAAGTAGTATACGAACAGATACAAATACATATTTCTTGCTGCCACACCTCAAATCCGTTTCTTCACTGCAGACCTTGTAGTTACTTTTAACCCTACGATAAACACTGCCCAGTCTTTATTAACACTAGAGGGTTGAAATGGAAACGGTAGTTGCTGAGATTTCTGTCCAGCGGGTCTGTTGTGTGCTTTCCCACTCTGTAATTAAACAGATCAGGGGGTTTGATGAAAACTTCTTTAGGTAGATACTTGAGCAATTTATGTCCTCAATATAACCTACAAGTATCGAAGGCAGTCCTGACGGTGTAGTGGAGATGTTACCCGCTGTTGCTAACCAGATAGCACAGGACTTGTAGTGAGGTCAGATGTAAAATACGACTAAATGAAATGTATGAGCAGGCGTTGACTTCAGTTTAAGGAAGTATTATCACTAGTAAAGTGCTACTATGACTTCACTCGTGACCAGTGCTGGATTTGAATCTGATTTTTTTGAGGTTTGAAGTAGAAAAGTATTTTGTCATCTTTTTTTAGTTTTGTTTTTGAAGTTCAATTGTATTTAAAGCAGAAAAAAATGGCATAAACTAGTAGTTTTTTTCTAAAAACTGCTCATCCATGCAGGATACCACTAGTTAAAAGAAAAACAAAGTAATATCCAATGTCGAGGTCTAAGCGGGGTGCGTACTTGAACACTCTAACATTGTTGAAACTTTATAGTTTTAATCTATGATCCACAGGAGCAGCAAAAAATGAGCTTTCAGACACGGAGGTTAGAGCTGTCCACTAGGACTCGATGTAAACTTGCAGAGCTTCGCTTGACGCTGCTTAAAGGAAGTTTTGTAACCTTTCTGCTGTTGTAAGGTGATTGACATGTAATCTATTTTTATTTATATTTTTAAACTTGAAACATCTGTTCGTCCCGAGATCACTCGCATCAAATCTACTGAAATATGTGGAATATCATTTGTATGTAAGCCCATTTTCATTCTTTGAAGGTTCAGTGTGTGATATTTAGTGGCTTGATTGTAACCAGCTGAATACTCCCCACAGTGTATGTAAACTCAGTAATAATATGGAAAATTATGGACCAGATTTCTGTCGTGCTTTTCAAGGCACCCAAAGCCCTTTACTTTATTTGATCCATTATTCATTCGCTCTCACATTCACGCTCTGATGGTGGTAAACTACACCTGTAGCCTCAGCTGCCCTGAGCAAGGCTTTAGCTTTATTTTTTTTGGCTGCCAAACATCTAATCCATTCATCCTCGTACGTTTGTGTCATACATTAAATTGCTTTGCTAAAATCGGCTCATACTAGGTCATGACTGTACAGTTAGTTTGTGCTTAGTGCATTTCAATAAGCCCTTTTCCACCACAGGAACTTTAAGCATTACCTTGAACTTGGAAAAAACCCTGTTTCCACCTAAATTACCCTGGCAAAAATCTTTCCCTTGCCCCCAAAACAGTTCCTGTTAGGGAGGTAATACATTTCAGATTACCCGGAATTCTTGAGGGGGCGGGGCTTTGTGGTGGAGAATGCTGACTGGTGGACTACACTTGCAGCGCTCTGCCTTCTGTTCATCTACCATAAAGCCATTGTGCAGCAGCAAAACTTTTGTATATTTAATTTCCACAAGCTTCGTCTTTTGATAATTCGGAAAATGAACCAAAAAGGAACTACAACATGTGGACGGATGACAAAAGTCCAGGCTCTTTTGAGTGTACTGGCGGAGGAGGACATTCAGAGAGACTTTTAATCGACGACATGAAACCAACTAGTTTATGTAAAATTAGCCAACAAACTAAATGTAAGACACGCTGAAACAAATACGCTAAAAAGCTGAAGAAGCATAAGCAGAATTATAAGAAACTAAAAGACCACAACAGTTGCAGTGGATCCAACCGCTAAACCAGAACCCGGAACTTTGGGGTGCAGTAGAAACACAAAGCACAAGAATTACCAGGAATTCCTTTATCCAGTTAAATAAGTTGCTGGTATTTTGGTGGAAAAGGGCCTCATGCCTCTATGCATTGAAAGGTAAATTACCTAAGCTTACCTGACCTAACCCTTATCTCCTGGAGTGTACAGTTAAATCATCAGTCAGGTCACTCAGACCAGGAGACCCCTCTAGGCCTCCGTTGGTCCATCAGCTGACCAGCCCACATGTGAGATCCAGACATTCCCAGTTTGTGGTGATTAGAGGAACCAGTCTATTTTGTCTCCAAGAGTGTCGGACATGTCGGCATCTGTGGGGCGCCAAAGCAAAAACCAGGTCCCGGGTGATCCTGATGGTGTCATGACCCTGACAAAGCCACGGGTACTTTTATAAACATTTGAGGAAATTCACTCAAGGTGTTTGTGAAAACATCACATTCATCAGATATGACAGACATCTTTGAGTCCAAAAGATTGTTGGTGCCAAACTTTGTGATATCGTCTGTTGTTTGCGTACTAAATGTAGTTGAGAATCAGAACTTCTTATAGAGATTACCCTAAAAAAAAAGTAATGTGAGCATGGGTTAGATGTGGTGGGCCCCATGGAGGCTGAACCTGTAGATATGAACAGCTCATTCCAAGGCAATGACAATACAGTCACTCTTATTTACATGTGATTAAACCAGTGGTTCCAACCTTTTTTTTTTTTGGCTTGTGACCCATTTTAACATCACAAATTTCTGGCGACCCCAGACTTTCAAAAAGGAGACTTTTTTTGCTAGAATTAATTTACTGATCATGTAATAGTTTGTTTTACTACGTTGCAAATAAATGTTAATTTTAGATGACATTTAGGCTTGAGATTAGGTTGAGATTACGGCACAAAGTGAGAATTTTATTTTCCTTGGTCAGATACGTAGTCTGTCGAGCTTATATTTACAAGACTGCAAATTAATACTGAACAAACAATAATATAAACTGAATTATGAAAGAGCTGCAGCATCTTAAACCGAACACAATGAATATTTGACAGATAATATATGCCTTCAAAGATATTCTGTTTTATTTGAACTAAATTTTATTAAGAAAAGTGTGGTATTTTAATTATAATGAAATATATTTTGAATCATTAAAAATATTTATTAGTATTTTTTTTTTATTTTTTTAAATCAATTACTAGAAATTCCAGGTAACTCCATTTGAATTCCAAGTCATGATCACAAGGTTGAAAACCACTGGATTAAACAATAACATAATTATGAATATTCTGTTCCATTTTTGTAATTAAATCTTCCTAAACCCCTAAATCTTACACACTGGACCTTTTAAGCAAACATATTTGCCCTAAAATAGTGTTGTCAAGATAACATAGTTAAATTAGATTTGATGTCCAGAAATAAACTTCCATATTTCCATGGACTGAAAACGCTTCAGCACATCTGCAGCACCCGTTTTTTTTTTTACTTGTCTACGTAGTGGCTGCTAAACGCTGGTGGACAGTTGGAGTTGCAGGTGGTCTGAGATAGTCATGTAGTCTTAGTAGGTGTTCAATGAAGCCAAGTGTCCTTGTGAAGCTGCATCTCTGATAAAGCACCAGTAACGGTCAGTATACCAGCCAATCCTAGTTCCACATTCTATCATTAACGTTGGTTTGTCATGTCAGTGTCACCGTCTCATGTACTTATTTATGACCAGTGTGTTTGCTCTGGAAATACTTCATCCTCATCATTGAGAAGGATCTTTAAAGACAGGCTGACATGTAACTAGTCATGTAGTCATGATAGCAACTGTCACATACGAGTCTTTTTCAAGGAACCATAGGGTAAATAATGATCCGTGCGAGGTAGACTACCATTAACCTCTGAAACTGTTGAGCAGGAGCAAGAAAAGGCATGTAATGGATTCTTTCAAACAAAGCTGTACGTTTCTTATTGTATTTTTATTCAGCTACTGACAATTTGAGATGAACAAGTGATGTTTTCTAACTGCTGGAAGTTTAATGTATTTTTGAATGTTTGTTTTCTGTTTTGGGTCATTTTAATTTATATTAAAATGTCTGACAATTCCCACACTTTGACAGAAGCATTTTGTTTGTTTCCTACATTTTGGAGATAATTCCTTTGAAATCTACAAAACAAACACTTTTTAAACTGATTTGCTGATCCTAATCAGGAAACAGAAAACGCACAGGACAGTACGGTCTAGAAACACAGCCAAATAATATAACCCTCTGGTCGACGCCTGGAATGTTGCATATTTACTTTAAGGGAAGACACATAATAAGTTACACATTGTACATCTAGAAAGAGTCTGACGAAAACTCCAAACTGATCTTAAGCCAGAAATACACTTCCCCAATTTGACGGACCCAGTCACCAGCAGGACAGATGATAATGACATGGATAATGGGTCATAGTGCATCTAAGATCTCATTAACTTAATACACTGTCATTTCAGTCGGGTATGATTCCTAAGTCATGATATTGATCAAAGTATTAACATCACACAGTGGACAGTTTGTCGGCTTAACTTCCTGACTTGGGCTGCCACTGTTGTTTTTGAACATGTATTTTTAAATTCCTCATAGTTTTAAATGACTTTTTAAGAAATCAGCTGTCAATATTCATAAATGGTCAGTGGGAACAAACTCCTCCCATCTTTTGTGAATAGACTCAGAACTACAATCGGAAACCTTGGGTTGCCAGTGATAAATGAAAATCACCTTTTGTGATCCCACTAGGGCTGCACAACATATTGAGAAAATATTAATATTAAAATAATGGGGTGTGCAATATTCATATCGCAAAGACGTGAAATAATTTAATTTTTTTCATTGACGTTCTGTTTTCCACATCATGGAGTACCAGAGTGGTTTTCTCTACCACTTTTAACATAGTTTTTCTGGTGTATAAACTGAAGTAATGCTACTACTGCTGATGGTTGAATGTAAGTCTACATGTTATTAATGTTGAATAGATATGAATATTTTCACAACACAACTTTGTCTAAGGCTTGAACACTTACATTTATAGATTTTATTTATATATATGGTATTTACCAAACCAGGCATCAGTGGAATGTAGTTTAAAGTTTTTCCATGGTGGTACTCTCACACATTAGTTATTATCAAATGTCATTTACACATTATTATATGTGAATAAAATGACCAAATATTTGACTGTTTGTGTTGAAGGTCTGTGGTAACAGCATCACCAGGTTGTAGTAGTACAGGATTTGGTCTTAAATTCTAAATAACTGAGTCAGTATACAAACAATTGGCTCATTGTTGAGGAACATTTTTCGTAGTAGATTAAATTGGTATTTCTTTAAGTGAATGAGAAATATCGCAATATTATTGTTATCGCAATGCTGTACACCCATATCACAAGTTTTGCCAATATCGTGCAGCCCTAGATCCCACCTACTGCTACAGGACCATGGACCTGATGCTCTACTTGGAAATGTTTTATTGTGTGTAAAACTTGATTCGGCTTATTTGAATCTTTAACATCTACTGTATTTCTGGCTTAAGGATTCAAGTTCATGTCCCAAATGGACCAGAACAAAACTGAACAGAGCAACTGTTGACCAAACAAACACTTAAATGTCACAGACGTATAATGGTGTGACAAGAAAGTGGTTAAGATCTTAAATTACAAACATGAGCACACCACAGGTGACAAGAGACTCAACCACACGGAGTCATTTCAGCAGATCAGGACCCACGAGTCCCACAGGCAGGAGTTGAAGTGGCGTCAGTCTTATTTTGGTGGACAAAAGCTACTGGTCTACTCGCTCTTGTCCTTCATCTGAGAGCCCTCGGAGTCATCCTCCTCCTCCTGGTCCACCTCGCCGTCCATTCCCGCAGGGCCGTTCTTCTGCTCCTCCTCTGCCGAAGGAGAGCCGAGCAGCTGGGCTCTGAACTCCATCCGGGCCTGCCGGTTGGACTCCAGCAGTTCCACAAGTTTACCGTTGAGCGCATCGTTCTTCTCCTCCAGGTCATCGAGGTAGGAGTTGATTTGATCCAGCATGGAGTTGACAGCAATATACTCTGTGGAGAAGCAGATGAGAAAACCATCTGTCATCTGAGATGGAAAACATGAGCATGAAGGCAAATAGCATACAGGTGGAGTCCTGCCAAGCACAAATGTTCAAGTATGATGAAAGAGTAAATTAGGTCCACCTACATTTTACCAATAGCGATCCTTTTGCCCATGTAAAAAGATTATTGGTAACATCTTAAATATAAATACAAAAGAACATGACAAATAATGGATAAAAGGCATCAAAATCTAAACATGTTTTATTTCAGTTTGAAAAACAATCCACAGATCAATCAAATTTAGAGATCCAACAAATCCATGAAATATTTAATACAATCTTCACTAACTAAATTGATTTGTACAATCAGACTGAAAAGGTGTGTCTGGAAGCTTTCTGCTTATTTTGCCAAACCTTTATACATGATCTTGCAGCACGTCTTCAATCTTGACAATTTGAATGCTGAAATAAATGTTAAATGTTGCATACAAACTTAAGACTTGGAGTTCATATATTTAGAGTTATATTTATTTGGGGGGTTTTTTAAGGTAAGATGGGGGTACATATTTTTAACTCACATGTGGAGTTATACAGATTAGTATTTCATATTCTGAATGTTTTTATAAATGTTTCAGTCCCTTGAGCTCATATTGACTGTCTCTAATTTTGAACATTTCCTGGATTGCTTTTGAGAGGACGTCATTTATTTATTTTTAACTTTGAACATATAAGAGTGTATAAGGTCGACTAGATCATAGAATTTTAGTGTTTACAAAATAAATAATTCATTGGTTGGCTCATAAGTTGTAAATGTAATGGCCCTTATACTTAACATATTAAATATGAAAAACAATTATGGATTTGATTTAGTTCTAGGTCTGAATGGAAGACTTTTGCTGGTTTAATACGCCCTGTCCTGTTACCAGACGTGTTAAACCAGTTAAATTCAGCACTTCCAGCTAAACAAATTATAACAAGAACATACAAGTTTACGGAAAAACACTTAATGCTAATAAAATGGTTCACTCTTAAAGTCTGCGGGTCGTATTACTTAAGTTAAACAACAAAAAACACTGAAAAAGAAACTAAACAACAAAATGGAAGTCAATTTGACACTGGATTTTCACTTCTACAGTCCAATAACCACATTTGGCTAAAATGGACAGAACTGTCCCTTACCTTCGTCACCGAAGTCATCTTCATCGTTGATGATACCTTCTTCCATTGACATGTTGGGATCTCCATTCGGCCCGGACATTATTTAATGCTACAACCGTCGTTGATCCAGGCTAAAAGTTTAGCAGTTGGACACTGTTATGCTAGCTGGGCTGTCAGCTGACTGGCATTAGCGGACCTTCATCCAAGGAACTGCGCAAACTCTAACTCTGCATTATTTACAAATGCATTAATTTATTCCCTTTTCGCCGTTATTTTCATAGGGTTGCGCTGGACTTCCAAGTCTTGTCGTCCTTTCTCCACAGGGGCTAGTTATTTGGCTGGTGAATCTAGTCCCTGTCAAATTGCTGCTGTTTGTTACTTCCGCTCTGCGTGTGTCACAGTTTTTAAAGTCCCCCGTGCTACGTAAAACAACAACAGCCACGGATCCATCTGTGCTCGATACTAGAAAATACACGCTGAAAATGGCAGTTTTTAAAGATATGTGAACTGTGTTAGAAAATAAGCCTGTTTAATTGATGTAATATTTTATTTCACGGGAATTTGGATACATTTAAGGTGTTTAATCCTAATTTACTGGTGTCTACGAGGGCGGCGCAGTCATGGTGCCGATGCAAAATAGGTCCGGGAGGAAACTTGTTTTAGGGAGAGCAGCCTAAAATGGCTAAATCTGTGCAAAACGAACCGGGCCAGATGCCTGTAATTATCAAAGTAGAAGACGAGCCTCAACAAAAAACACTAGAGGACGTATGTCGATTGTGCGATAACACTTTTCCGGGAAAAAAAGACAAACATAACTTGATCATCGGTGCCCTACAGGTGAAGCCTGCCTATACTTTAGCTCTGGAGGAGCTCACCGGGGCTGTCTGCAGCACTGACGATGTGATAGCGGTCTGTAGCTCCTGCAGGACACTGCTCAACCGGTACTACCGGAGCTCCAGTGAGGTGGAACGGATCGGCACATTGGTCAAATCCATGTCAACTAAAAGATGTGTCAGATCACCTGAGACCGATGAAGGCCACGTCCGAAAGTGGATCGTTATTGGGAATGAGACTTTTGCCAGGCAGAGTGTGGACTTCACTGAGGTGCGTTCATAAAGTTATTGACCTGGAAATCACGTGAAACAGGGTGATTCTCTTTTTGCGGCAACATTCATGTCCTCATGTTTCACTTCCACTGATTTTTTTTTCTAAAATTTACTATATATATATTTACAACGAAGTAATTTAATTATGTGTTTAAGTATTTGTCATCATTTAAACATGAATAAAATGCATTTCAAATGTTATTTTATATTTTACACACCTTTTTGGTGACAACACGCTCAGTTTCATTGTGTCCCACAGTGCCATGTAATCAATTTCTTTCAGTAGTATAAATCATAAAATTATGCATATATATCTGTGTGTGTGTGTGTGTGTGTGTGTGTGTGTGTGTGTGTGTGTGTGTGTGTGTGTGTGTGTGTGTGTG
>JAPTGZ010000005.1:56749157-56769715 GCA_029814645.1 Fowleria isostigma
ATGTTGTTGTTGTATATATTATGTTTGCTGTAAAATATATACAAATAAATGTAGGATTATTACTTTGGTGTGAGTCATGGGGGGGGGACTATCATGTTTGGTGGAGGTCTGCGCTCTCCGAGTGCTTTTCTAGTTCGTTATGGTACGGTGTGTGCTGCAGACCTCTTGGCCAGGTTGTCCTTGTAAAAATGATCTTGATCTCAGTGGGACTTTATCTGTGTGATGGCCACCCAGGGTTAGTTTGACCACACATCCACCTCATTGGTTTATCATTTCACACACCATATTTTCATTTTAAGTTAACAATTTCATCATCATCATCATCATCATCTTTGCCACCTGGTCATGTCAGTTGCAGCCAATCACATATTTAATCACTTAACTTACACAGTTTAGTTCATTTTGCATTTATTTTAACCATACACTGTTTTTTATGGAGTACACACATTACAACATTGTAGAGTGGCAAAATTATTCATATTGTTTAGTTATTTTTTTTTATATTAATTCTTTGTTTGAGTTATTATGTGGTGGGCGTCCTTCTTCATGTGGAAAAAGGCAGGTCCAAGGGTGCAGCAGTCCTAAATACGCCTGCCCTTTCATTAGGACTGTTCCATGGACAATGACATCATGGAGGGATTTTGGGTTTAGTTTAGATTTTTTATGTATTTAGGTGTATTAGCATCTCCATTTTGTTTGTCCCTTTTTTGTGTTCTACGGTTTGGCTAAACCAGTATATATGTTCGCCCTTTGTGTCATTACCTTGGGTTAGTTTGTTTTGTTTGTGTTTCAGTTATGTTTAAGTGAGTAGAATTATACTATTTTAACCTTGTTTATAGGCCTAAATCTTTGTAAAATTGATTTTTATTATTTTTTGAACTTTTGTTGGGTGAATAAATATCCATTTTGAAACCTTTAACCCTTTTAGGACAATTGCGTCTCCGGTGACGCATGTTTGCATCCACCGTTATTCAGCTGTAACTCCTGAACCGTTTGCACTATTGAGAAAATCCAAACATCACCTTTTGGCTGAGATTGTGTTCTTTCTGATGCACTGAACACATTAGGGTAGAGGCCTGCATTGGCTGATGGGGAGGGGTGGAAGTTGGTGGAGCAAAGAGCAGCAGAATGTAGTGGGTGAGAGAGAAATGGGAGATTTTTTAAAAAATTATTTTTAGTAGCATTTTAGAAACGTTTTAACTGTTTCTGTGCTGAATTATTTACAGTTTTTAATATTTGAATGCACGAACTATTGTTTTAATCTATTTAATAGTATGTTTTATTTTATTTGTTGTCTTTTATTGTAGTTTTTCATGATCATGTACAGCTTTTTGAGGAAGTTATATATGTTTTTTAAGTGTGCTATATATCTCCTTGCTGATTTACCTTTTGATCCCTAACAATCTGGTTAAATAAAGGTTACATAATTTTTTAAAAATGCTAATAATTTTGTTTATAGTGAAATGATGATCACCAACCTGGTGTCCATTACCAACTTCTACAAATACAGTGTCTTTGAGTGTACAGTCAAGCTAAAAAAAGAGAAACATTTCTTCACTGCTGAGCACATGAATCAGCATGACTTTTATGTAGATGTAACTATCCTAAAAATTACGACACTGTTACAGAATTAGGAGTTACAAATTATTTCACTATGAGTTTATAGAAGCAAAGGTATTTTTAAGAATGAAACATGCTGAAATTATTTTGTTTGTTAGACCAGTGCAATCTGCAAAAAGAACTTTACATCCATTCATTTATTCATTCGTAAATTATTTTTCTTCCAGTTGCTGACACCAGTAGTAATTGCTGACTTTTTGCACTCAAAATGCACAAAAATGCAATTTTCAAGTGCATCTATTAATAAAAAATATGTGTTCTACAAAATATCCACCACAGTTACTCCAGCCACATGCTGCAAGTTGTGATATTGGAGATAAGTCACAATTTTAGACTTAGCTGAGTGGCACTGATATAACGTAACATTCTTAACAAGATAACATATCAAAATATGTTATCCTGTTAAGAAACATTCTGAGAAGTCATGTTTGATATATGAAATATGATTAGGGTCAGTCATCATAAAGCAGTTCACAATCAAAATTACAAAATTAAAAGAAAAAAAGAATGCAGTAGTCTATTAGTAATACAATTTTGTGGAATGGTAAAAGGAGAATAATTCCTGTGGTTTGATGTGTTTGTATATACAAATTTGCTCCTTGTCTGACTCCAGAAACATTAACCTTTGGTCTTTTCAAAATATTCAAATAGGAGTAATCCTCAAAGGCAATAAAAAAAGTTTTATGTCTGAAACAAATAAATAATCCCCATGTAAATAAAGAGTACACATATAGAAAAATGTAACCTTTCCTAAAACCCTTGTATTTAATTAGTATGGATTTCTGATTCATATGATTTTCATTTGTCCTCTTTTTTGTGCTCTTCTCATTCTCTCCTTTATTTAATAAATGTTGTATAACTGGTTTTGTAACAATATATACACCATGTACATTTATTTCTGTCTAAATTTGCATAGAAGATGTGAATTTACTTTCATATTGTAAGAAAATTATGATTTCATGAGACTTTGTCATTGTTCTTGTAATGCTTCTTGTTCATATGTGTACTTTAGCAACGTTCTGAACTAGGGGCCTTTACCTGTGACCTCTGAACTCTGGTACTTGTAGTTTTATACATGTTGTGAGTACTTTCTCATCCCTCTATTATCAAACATGTACTGATCAGACTCTATCCATCTTTGTGTATGTCTGATCATCTACTGTTTACTGTCACCGATAAAAAATGGAACACGCCCTGCACTTTCTGACCTGATTCAAACGTGTGGCTCTGATGGTGTCCCGCTGCTGATGTTCGTACAGGTAAAAGCCGTAAAACATCGCTGTGCGTCTGTGTCAAGCCCCTGGACGGATCAGTATACGTGGCATACAGCGGTTGCAGTAACCATGTAGGGGGGCTCTGTGTCTCACTCGTCAAATCGCGGGGCATTGTGGGGCGGAGGCGGCCTTTCTCTCTGCGTTCGGCTGATCGGGAAATCTTCAAGTAAATAACGTAAACGGGGGGAGGAACAGTCTTTGAGCGCAGCCTGCGAAAAAACCAACACATCCCGACTGTGTTGCGCTGAGCCTTAATCATTAAGAATCACCATATTTCACAAATATGGGGCAAGAGGATCTAATGAACACAGCCGAAGACGTGGCAGACCAGGTAAGTTCACTGTTTAGCACGGCAGTTGTGGATGCTAGCCGCTGTTAGCATGCTAGCTTAGCTGCTAACTAGTTCGCCCGAGAACAGCGCTTGTCTTCTTCAATGTTTGCTTTTCCACTTTGACGCCTTCTGTTTTCGTTTGTTTCTTCGTGTCTACATTAGCGCTCTGGTAACAGGAAATGTCGTCGGTGCAACACTGTCGTAAATGGCACACTTAAAAAAGACGTGTTTAGGAATGACTGAGCTACCTGGTCTTGTCAACTGTCTTCACGTGGATAAAAGAGGGTTTTGGTTTTTTTTCAGTTACATAGACCAAATGAAACCGGCGTCAGAAAAGCAATACTGTCAGGTGGAGATGTCTACTGGGAGCTCATCACGCCAGCTAGGTTAGCTAGCTTTGACATCTTCCAGCCATCCGGTTTATAGCTGTGCCACAGTTAAGTCTGTGTCAAAACCAGACTGTGCCAGCCAGCAGTTGTGAAATCCCTTTTTACTAGCTAACACTGATTAGTAACGTCGTCCGTTAGCACCAGAACTGCTCGCCCTGCCTTGCTCATGGATTATGTATAAGTCTGGAGAGGCATTTTGGCTAACTAATGTGGGTCTGTGTAGCCTTGACAAAGCTGCCTGATCATGAAGCTCTTCACAAAATCTGAGCTTTGTCTTGTTCTCATTAAACACCACATCTTTCTAATGGGGTCAGTTTTCTTCTGTGTTCTTTTCATGGCTACACACCATGCACTGGTACACAACAGGGGTGCTGAGGTGTGTGTAGATCAGATTTCAGAGTTTAAAAGCCTTTGACATGAAGTTTGGGAAAGTGTATGTGCTGACATAACTCTGTGCTTTCCAGATCTCACACACATCTGCTACCTTTATGTTAATGTATTCTTTTTGTAGGTGAGATAAGACTGATTGTACAGAAGTGCTATCAGTTCAAAAGTCAAACAAGTCCTGATGAGTCTGTCTGAGCCCAATCTGCATGTACACTGTCCTTTACTTCCCTAATCTGATTCCACTGGATTGATTTACACTGGTCACAAGCCACCGCTTGCTGTGTATTACAATAAAACTTCCATTTTTCACTGCAACATATATGGGTTGCTCACATTGGTTGGAAAGGTTTGTAAGAAACTCAGCTGAGCCAAACCCCTGACTAATGGGTGTTGAATGAACATGTTAGTAACACGTTACTGCTCAGAAGAGTCTATTTCTAGGCTCGCTGGGATTGGCCCCTGTGTAGTCCATTCATGTTCCACACAGCAGTCATGGTGGGAGTTGGTGAACGCTCATAGGCTGCTGAGGGTTGACAGTGCTGATGTGGACTGCCGAGGAGGCGGACCGAGGGGAAGTCACACTGGAGCTGTTCTACTGTGGCACTTTGAATGTGTGAGGATTTGTTCATGTTTGACACGGGAACATAATGTATTTGTTTTGGTTTTGCTCGAACAATGACTGTAAATTTAGGTCAAATGGCTCAAATTGAAGCCTACTTTCAGGCTAGTTTATTCTGTAGACTTCATCTTTACAAGATTTTTCCACAGCACCAAAATGATTTCAGGCCAAATGAAAGCGGTACGAATGTGGAGAGCATCAGAACCAACTGAACAACTTTTCCTAGATTTAACGACTGTCACAGTGTTGGGCTCATTCTTGACAAAGTCATGTCTTTAAGTTTGTGGGTAGTTTATTTTTGATCAGCTCTAGCTTTTCCAAGTAATACTGACCCAAAAGTATGTGGAAAGTGTAAAATTACCATGCTTGTGGATCCCTAAAATGCTTGTGTGCGTTAAAGTCTTAAATAAACTTAGAAAGAATGGTGATATGAATATTACTAAACTGTTGAAATCAAGTACAATAGGGGTTGACAACTTTTAGAATATTTTGTTTTTTTTTAATTAATTTAAAGGGACAGTGCATGTTAATGTACATGTAAATGTAAATATGCCAGAATTACCCAAAAGTAACCTTCCATACACAGGCCCTAGCAGGTCAGAAGAAGTAACATTACAGTGGCAAAAACTACAAATATCACATACAAAAAATGCAAATTACAACACAGTAGAAGAACTGGACAACTGGTTCACAAAAATTAGAAAATAACAAATACCAAAAAACAAAACGATTAATAAAACAATTGAAGCACTACTATGGAATGATATGTTTGAAAGCAGAGTTGAGTAAAAAATGACTTCCTCTAAGTAATTTCAAAACCAGACAAAGCTAAAGCCTCTGAAATCCAAAGTGAAATACTGTAACTGGCTGTACAATTTTGTGCATAAATATGTCTAATTAGTGATGAATCTCCAATAGTTTATTCAATACAATCTGTTGGTAATGGCTCATATGAAGCCTGTAAACTAATTTCTGACATTGAAAGGATGTTATAGCTCAAAACACAAAAAAAGTTAGCCTTTTATTTTATTCTACTTTCACTTTCTTTTTTACTGAAAACACCCTGAATGCCATTCTATTCCTGATGTTGCTATAAGAGAGATAAAAGTAATTTAATCCAAACAAATGCACTGAAATTATCATAAAATTGTACTGATAGTAAAATGATAGTTTTGTAAGGTACTGAACAGAAAAAAACTGAGGTTAAACTGGTAGTGCACGTTAGTCCAGTTAAACCATCACTTCACTCATAAAAGTACCAGTGTAGAGGGTGAACTGCCATGAGTTCATGTAGTTGGTGGGGAAGCGCTTCCACTTTACCTGTCAATATGCCAACAGGGCAAATTAAGAAATTTTCTTTTTCTAAACAAAGTGAACTGAAAACAGAAATTGAGATTTTAATGACTGCTGTTTTATTCACATTCACTGTCAGGACAGCCACACTTAAATTACTTGGTGCTGTAATTTTTAGCTCTGGGACTTTTCCCTGTAAATACTCATTAGTAGCAACCCTAATGACTTGTTTTTCTCAAGGTTCTTACTTAGATGCTTTAGAGACTATAAGCAGGTCACAATGAAGTAAATTTAACCCTTAAAGACCCACAACTATTTTTGTTATTATTTTTGAAATTTCCTAATTGATTTATTAGCATTTATTATAATACCACCCATGCATTTTGCATTTTGAGGTGAAAATCAAATATTTTCCTATATTTAATTTACTAATCATCTAGATGTTCATAAAAGTTAATAGGAAAATCAAAGTTTTTAGATTAAATCAGAAAATAATCAGGATAAAGTGACCTTTTCAGCAAAATGTGACATTAACTGGATTATAAAACAAGCATCTGCAACTGCTGTCATTTGTCTACGTTGCATGGCTTTTACTGGTGAATCAATGTTGTGGAAGATGAAGGTGTTTCCTTGTTCATTAGTGAGCCTTTGAACTTCCAAATGGGTTCCTGATGACCATAAAGAGATGACAAACGTGCATTTTACATAAACTATTTACATGTATTTGTAGGATTAGTGGATCAACAGGTATTAAACATTTTAACCCATAAGGATCCAGTGTGATATTTGTGGCACTTCATTTATTTTAATATTATCTTATGTATTTTGTGGGGGTTTATTCAGTGAAAATCAGATATTTTCTAACATCTAGTTTACCAATCATGTAGATGTTTTTTAAAAGTGTAAAGTTGAGGATTATTTTATCAAAAAACAGAGAAAACTGAAAAAAAAAAAAATATATAGAAGAACATAAACCCAGTGTGTCCATCTGCTGTTATTAATCTAATGCCATGGGTTTTACTGGTGAATCACTGTTGTAGAAGATGACAGTGTAACACTGTAACTACAGAGCTTTTGACCTGAAACTTGTGAACATCTGAAATGGGTCATAGCTGATGACCATGAAAAGATGAAAAACTGTATTTTACACCAATTATGTACATGGATAAATAGAATTAATGGATCAACAGGTATTGAACAGTTTACAGTTTCAATAAATGGTGGATGTTTGGGTCTTTATGGGTTAAAAAAAGTTAAATAGAGAATTTTATTTGGGAACTGACACAAAAGTAGTCCTGGGTCTTTATGGGTTAAATCAGTACACACTTTTGGGAGTTTATGGGTTAAAGGAGATCTTCAGTGATCTTCGTGAGTTAGTAATGCTGCAGTGATCAGGAAATGCATCCTCTTGTATTCTCTAATGATTTCCGTTGCATGTTTTCATGTTTGTCATTTGTGGTGTCGTCTTTGTTTCTGTCTTCTTTGCGTGGCCCAGTTCCTGCGGGTAACGAAACAGTACCTGCCCCACCTGGCGCGGCTCTGTCTCATCAGCACGTTTCTGGAGGATGGCATCCGCATGTGGTTCCAGTGGAATGAGCAGAGAGACTATATCGAGGCTACCTGGAGCTGTGGCTATTTTCTGGCCACGTGTTTTGTGCTGCTTAATCTCATAGGACAGCTCGGTGAGTACACATGGCGCAGCGATGCACAGCGAGGGTTAAGGGTGGGACGGGAGACAAGTCAGCCCAGACTTTTACAGCTTTAGGAGGTTTTAGGTTGTCAACTCAAAGGGTGGTGGTGTTAATTTTGTAATAGTAGTAAGAGGCTGGAGTTGCACAAAGTAATCCCACAGTACTGCAGTTGAAAGGTCCAGTGTTTCTGAACATATTTTGGATTCAGAGACACGTAAAATAAAAGTTAGGAACTTTTTTTCTTTGTAGTTTCATTGTTTGTTTGTTTTTTTTTTTAAATACTAGTTTAAGTGCACATTTCAGAATGAGTAATATCTCAATTTCCCTGATAAAGTAAATACAATCACATCACAATCTGACTTTCAGCCAGTTGTACAGTGATGGTCGTGACATAAATGTAGTGTCGTCACAATAAACGGCATCAGTGTAAATCCTGAAGCATCAATCTGAAACACTGAGATACTTTTATATCTCAGAGTATGTGATGAAAGTCACATAAGATGTGCATTTTAATTAATGGGTGGGCCAGTTGTTACATGTGGTGTTATTTTTAGCCAAAGGCCACGCCAGACCAGTATACAGAGTTTAACCACAAAGTGTCAAACTTGACTCAGCAGGCGCTCCAGCGTTAATGTGTTGAGATGACCAGAGTTTTGCAACTCTGGTCCACTTGGTAACAATAATATATCTCTAAGCCATTTCCAAAAAGCACTAACTAATTAGATGAAAAAGCAGAGAATTAAGCCTCCTGCCTCTTCTACATATTTTCATCTCACCCCTTTCATCATCTTCAAATCTTTTGTCACAATGGTGCAGTTTTTGTTTCTTGGCGACCAATTCTGTCGTTTTGCCACTTGTCATGCCAAAAACACATTAAGCGTCGACACATGAGTAAACAGACACACTGTGTGTCATTATCATATTCAACTCTTTTTACTTTAATGTGATCTTGATGTTTTCCGCCTCAGTTTGGCAGTCAGCCCCTCACAGCCCACCACTTAGTCTGTTAATAAACAAACATCATGTGATGTTCCTGTTGTCATGTTGCCCATTTTACCTTCAGCACAGGTTGCTGACACAGGCCACTCTTTGATTTGTCAGAACAGCATGAAGTTAGGCTCTTAGGTGGAAAAAAATATCACCCCTCTAATTATGGAGGTCAGGCATGATGGAATCACATTTGCTGAAGCTGACAGATGGGAAATGTTTACATAGACCAGCTTAGTGACGGTTGACGATTGAAATTGACACTGAAATGTGTCAGCCTAAGCACTTATCTCCTCTGCTTTAGCTGAAAGCAACTATTCTGTTATTGTGGAAATCGGCAAAGTGCAAGTTGACCCAAAACTGAAAGAAGCTTTTTTCTATTGAACTCCTCAAAATCTTAAATGGCAGGTTTAAATTCTATGGCAAGCTGTGGTTTATGATGACAAACTGAAATGGAAAAGCTGCAGTTGTAGCGGCCATAACCTTTTGTAATGTCAATGTCTTCCTGTGTGTCCTTGCAGGTGGTTGTGTCCTCATCCTCAGTAGAAATTTTGTACAGTATGCTTGCTTCGGATTATTTGGCATCATAGCACTACAGGTAAATACAACAGCATTATTATACAAAGTGATGTAATATGCTAAAATTCTAATTGTGTCTAACCTGGAGGATTATGTCTGTTTTGTTTGTTTTTTCAGACTGTTGCATACAGCATTTTATGGGACCTTAAGTTTTTGATGAGGTATGTGGCACTTAATGAAGCTTTAGTCGATTGTGAAAACAATTTCAGGTTTAAAATGAATACAATCTCTATACCATGCGTTCAGATCCTTATAAAGCTTGTGAACCAGATGTGTCTATTTGAGGGCAAATATTTTGTTTGCTCTGGCAGATCAGTTTGGCACTGCTGCCAATTCACACTGCTTATACTTGGACCAGATCCAACTTGGCGAGTCACAATGTTTATTTACTGTGGGGTGGGTCCGATGTGATTTACTACGATGACAGACTGCCACTTGTTGTTCTTGAAGCTCAGCAGTGGTTTGTTTTATGTAGAAGTTTACCAGACCCAGTTAAAGGCTCCTTTAGAATTAAGAGATTTCAGATCTAAAGTGTATCACAGCCACATTGAGTGAAAGTAATTTCATGAACTTGGGTATGACATGTTTGTAGACTTTGTGACCAAAACACCTGCTGAAACCGAGGCTACAACACAAGTCAAAGTACCAGAAAAAAATCTATGTATTCTACCATAATTGTAAACTGGGGTCTCAAACATGCCACCTGGGGATCAAAACCGGCCCACGGAATGAATTTGCGAAATATAAAAATTATGCTGAAGACATTAACAAGCAAGGAAGTTAAAATAATTTTAGGTCAGTTCAATATAAAGTGTGTCATACCAGTAAAATACTATCATAATAAAGTATAAATAATGAAGCATGCACATTTTTGTCTTTGTTTTAATGTTAAAAAAAAAAAAAAAAAGTAAAATTACACAAAAATGTTTACATTCACAGACTAGTCCCTTACAAAAAAATGTGAATTAAGGGCAATTTTAACACCATTCTGCCCATTGTTAAATGTTTTGTGTATTTTTTCTATCCACTGTGATCTGTAAGTTGAAACAAACATGCAAAAATATAAAATAAATAATTAATAAATTTATTCGCATCCTGCTGTTGAGCCCATTACTCTGTCAAAGCACTTTGTAAACTCAGTTTTTAAAGGTGCTATATAAATAAAGTTATTATTATTATCATTATTATTATTATAAAAATGAGAGGCTCAGGCAAAATAATTTACATAAATTGTTAAAATTGCACTTTTTTTTTCTTAATAATTTTCATTTTCATGTTTTTCACATTTTTCTAAGAGGTAGTATGTAGATGTAAACATTTTGATAATATAATTTTACTTTTTTTAGCTGAAACATAAAAGTTAGACATACATTTTGGATATACTATTATGTTATTATTTTACATATCAAATTTAGCTGAATGTGGCCCCTGAACTAAAATGACTTTGAGACCCCTGTTGTAAACAATAATGGAAACCAATGATCACACAGACGCAGAGGTGCTGATTTAGGCCAGGACGTGGACCTCTTCAGGACTCAGGAAAAGGAACATGTTCCATTGATCGGTGTTGTGTTTCATGCTAAATCCATCCTCGTTGAGCATTCCCACCAGTCATAGCAGCTGTGACTCTGTGAAAAGTTAATTGTAAGTTTCTCACACAGTTAGAGTTTTACCCAAGGCTGTCTTTGGTGTGACACTGGCTGTTTGTGTGATGTGAGATGTAAGACCACTGCTTTTTAGCTGCAAGAAAAGGTATCCTGTGTCTTTCATCTGTGACGGTCCAAATTCACACATTGTAAGCCAGGCTTTAACCCATAAGGACCCAGTGTGACATTTGTGGCACTTCCCACATGAATTTTTCCTCTATATTTAACTGTCATTAAGTGGTTTATCGCCATTTGTTGTAATATTATCTTTTTTGTTTTGTGTTTTGTTTAGTTTTTTTCCTGTGGAAAAAAACAAAACAAAACAAAAAAAACGGGTATCAGTGAGAATCTACAATGTAAATAAATAGTCTTGGAAATAAAGAAAAAACAGGTGTTTCCAAACTTTTGAGTGGTAGTGTACTAATCATGTAGATGTTCATAAAAGTTTAGAGTAGATTTTAGGGTTATTATATCAAAAACGGAGAAAACTGAAGAAAAAGTGACTTCCAGTTAAATTGCTCATCAATTGAACATGAACCCAGTGTGTCCATCCACTGTCATTGATCCAACTCCATGGGTTTTACTGTTGATTCAATGTTGTAGAATGTGATTGTGTCTCTACGGTAACTACGGAGCTTCTGAGCATCCAAATGAGTCACATTTGATGACCATGAAAAGATGAATAACTGTATTTTACACCAATTATTTACATGTCTTAGTGGATCAACAGGGATAAAACACTTTATATCAGCACATGATTTTTGGTAGATGGATGTTTGGGTCTTTATGGGTTAAAAAAAAAAGGTTAAATATAGAGAAAATTTCAGTTGGGAACTGACAGAAAAGTAGCGTTGGTGGTCTTTATGGGTTAAGACGGCTGCCTTAACACAATATTTAATACCCTTTCTGTACGAGGCTGTGCTGTGTCAGTACAAGCAGAGTTTGTTTTTTTGTTTTTTAATAGTATATGAAACTGAGTGTTTTCTGTTTATTGTATAGGGTTTATTACTGTAGTTGCCACGTATTGAACAACTTGCATCAGACAGTGATTACTAATTTACTGCTTCATATTTGCGTACACCTAAAAATGTTGCATGTTCACTCAGAAACCTGGCCCTCGGAGGCGGTCTGCTCCTGCTGCTCGCAGAGTCCCGCTCAGAAGGAAAGAGCATGTTTGCCGGGGTCCCTTCCATGGGAGAGAGTTCGCCAAAACAGTACATGCAGTTGGGAGGCCGGGTCCTGCTGGTACTCATGTTCATGACCCTGCTACACTTTGACTCCAACTTCTTCTCTGTAAGTACTGACAGTCCATCACTCCTAAAGCTCTGGGTTCCACCGCCAGAGGCCCCTGCGTCAGGTTCAAACTCCATTGCGGCTGCCGGAGGTGATCGGCCAGTTCACAATATGCTCGTGTCTCCACCAAATGTACTGCAGTGCATTTAAGAAGTGTCCCAGAAGCAGCCCTCCTTTGCCCTAAAAATACACACCTGGTCTAATTTTAACAGAAGTGCCATTAAGATGTACAGAGCAGATGAAAGAGGGAAGTCAGGCAGGAATGTCAGAGATGAAAAATGTCCAAATTATTTCCTGTGAAGGGCTTAAAAGGACACTGCATGGAGCATCATCGGCCACAAACGGAGGTGGATTAGGCCTGCGCAATATTGGTAAAACTTGTGATATGGGTGTACAGCATTGCGATAACAATAATATTGCGATATTTCTCATTCACTTAAGAAATATCAATTTCATCTATTTAGAGAAATGTTGAAGACAAAATAATGTACTACTACAATTAGTGACCCAATTCTGTGGTAGAACCTGGTGATGCTGTTACCGTAGACCTTCAACACAAACACAGTCAAATATTTGGTCTTTTATTCACGTAGAACAATGTGCAACTGACATGGAGGTATTTCATAATAACTGAAGTGTCAGAGTACCGCCATGGAAGAGCTTTAACTAAACTATATTCCATTGATGCCTGGTTTTGGTAAATACTGCATATAAACATAAAATATTCAGGCCTTGGATAAAGTGTGCTCTGAAAATATTCACATCTTTTTAACATTAATAACATGTAAATTAGCATTCAACCAGCAGCAGCAGCAGCAGCAGCATTACTTCAGTTTTTACACCATAAAAGCTATCATGTTAGAGTAGTAGAGAAAACCTGAATATTGAACACAACATTGGGGCGGCTGTGGTGCAGATGGTAGAGCGGGTTGTCCAATGATCAAAGGGTTGGCGGTTTGAATTCCACCTCCAACTGTCCACATGTCGAAGTGTCCTTGGGCAAGACACTGAACCCTAAATTGCTCCCAGTGAGGCCTGATAGTGCCTGGCATAGTGGCAGCCCACTGGTGTATGAATGATTGAATGTGAAGCTTTTATTGTAAAGCGCTTTGAGTACCATTAATGTGTAGAAAAGAACTATGTAAGTACAGACCATTTGCAACTGCAGGGTTCCTGCACAAGTATGGAAAAGAATGGAATTTGATTTTATAAATTTCCAGGCCTGGAAAAGTATGGAGAAAGGAAACAAATGTATATAAAAAATATTCATGTTTCCAAGACTGTTACCACTGTTCTATTTTCTAAAACAAATAAAATTAAAATAAAATAAAATAAAATAATGAATATCTTTAAAAAAAAAAAGAAAAAAAAAAAAAAAGGTGATACGGTGGTGCAGTGGTTAGCACTCGTGCCTCACAGCAAGAAGGTCTTCGGGTTCGATTCCAGCACCAGTCTGGGACCTTTCTGTGTGGAGTTTGCATGTTCTCCCCGTGTCTGCGTGGGTTTTCTCTGGGTACTCCGGGTTCCTCCCACCATCCAAAGACATGCACTGATAAGTTCATTGGTCAATCTAAATTGTCCGTAGGTGTGAATGTGAGAGTGTTTGTTTGTCTCTATATGTCAGCCCTGTGATGAAGTGGCGAAATGTCCAGGGTGTACCAGTAGCTGGGATAGGCCCCGTGACCCTAGTGAGGATAAAGCAGGTTCAGAAAATGAATGAATGAATAAAGAAATGGATCATTCTGTTTTGTTTTTTTTTTTCCCTTAGTCGACATGTTTTTTTGTTGCTACTACTGCTGCTGCGTGGAACTCCGCTTCCCACAATGCATGCTGCCACAAATGTCACAAGTTATTTGTATTTTTTTTACTGAAACATCTGGAAATTAGGGTCTAGATAAAGTATGGAATTTAGAGATTTCAAATGTGTAGGAACTCTGTAACTGGTACCTTGTCAACAAAAAAAAACCTGAAACTGCATCAAATGTTTAGTGCACGTAATTAACTACAACAGTGGGGAAAAAAGGGAGAAATAATTGTCAAGACTGGCTCTGAGTGCTTGACAAAAAAACACATGGAGAACAGGGAAAGTCTCCAATACGATGAGATTTATTATTGCAAAAGCACCAAGTAATACATGAATGAGAGCAATTGAAAAAACAGTAGGTAAAGTCAGCGATGATTCACAAAGCAGGAGCTGATGAGGAGGAACCACAGAGAAGGTCTGTGGCATATGTTTATAGCCCCTCAGGTTGCCTAGGAGACACTTGCCCAAACATTAGGTTATCATGGGGTCGCTCGACCAAACATCTGAGGAGAGAGAGAGAGAGAGAAAAAAAGGACGTACCCTAGTGGTCGTCACACCCTTCCCCATACACGGCAAAATAGAACTGCTACAGGTGCTACAACTTATCAGGACTTAAGATTAAACTAAGCAGTCAACAACAATAAGCACATGTGGGCTATGGTCAGAACCTGCCAACATATCTCAAACTTCCGCAGCCAGACGTCTTAGAGCATGTTTAAGAGATTATGAGGTATGCCAGAGAAGCGAAATGGTCAAGAATAGGACTCGTGAAGACGAGTGAGCCCAGGAAAGCGCATCTGTTAAGATGTTATCCCACCCTGTGGCACATCCAAATTGTAGCAGCCCTGTAGGAAGAGTGACCAGCGAACCAGTCTCTGATTTGGGGTCTTCAAACTTTTTAGGAAGACCAGAGGGTTGTGGTCCGTATAAACCACAAGTGGTGTAGTTCCACTCATGTATACACCGAGAGAGAGGGAGAGAGGGGGAAAAAAAGAAAGGACGTACCCTAGTGGTTGTCACATAATATTTAACACACCGAATCTCTGAATGTCTGATCCAACAGGTGAGTGAGTAGTCAGTCGTATTAAACGGTTATTTGGTGCTTTTTGCCGCTTGAACAGTAGCCATGGCAGAGTTAAAAGAACTATAGAAAAAATGGCCACAACGGGACAGATAAAACCCCAGCTTTGAAAACACAATGGGATGTGAGACATGGAAGTGAAAGCAACAACACCCATAATGTGACGCAGTGGTCCTCAGTGGAATCCAGGGGTAAGACTTGTTCATATAGTGCCTGTCAAAGGTTTCAGAACACCAAGTCTTTTATTTGTTTTGAGACACAGTCATGTTCCTGTTGTACAACCACAAACTGTGTTTTAACAATGTGAGGCTTTAGTTAATCAAATGTAAATACACTGTCATCACCTTAGGCACTATCAGTAGGTTTAAATATAGTTATGTTATATTCCACCTCAAGAGGTTCTTTTTCCAACAATTTTGGAGAACATGTTAACTCATTAATTTACATATACGTTAAATAACCTGTAGACCAGGGGTGTCAAACATATGACCCATGGGCCAAAACTGGACTGCCAAAGGGTCCAATCAGGCCCGTGGGTTGAATTTCTGGTATGCAAAAATGACTCTCATTGCAAATCATTTTAGTTCAGGTTCACACATGAAGCCCAATTCAATCAGATCAATAAAGTACTATTATAGTCTATGAATAATAACTCCATTTTTTTTCTCTGTTTTACTGTAAAAAAGTACAATTACATGAAAAAGCTTACGTTTACAAACTATCCTTTCACAAAAAGTGTGAATAATCTGAAAAATATATGGTATATGTGAACTAATATATTACGAAATGGCATACAATAATACGAAATATCTTAAAAGAAGTGTAATTTTAACAATATTCTGCATGTAACTGAATGTTTTATGTATTTGTTGATCTACTGTGATCTGTAGGTTGTAATGCACAAGTGTAAATGATAAACTGAGGCATAATATTGTTAAAATTGTACTTACTTTTCTTTAGAAATGTCAGGTTGTTTGTGGTAGTTATTCACACTAATTATACATATCAAATGGGTCAAGAATAATAGCATGATCTTAAACATTTCCAAAACCAAATCTATGTTCATTGGGAGTAATCAACACCTGAGGAATAAAGCCATGTTGACCGGTTATGAAAGAGGTAGTACGATCTCTAGTATTGTCCCACCTGGAACACTGTTCAGTTCTATGGTCTGCAACAACTAAAACCCACTTATCGAGGCTTTAATAATCCAGAATAAGGCTGCTGACCTTGTTCTGAGATGTCCCTGTATTACGAGTGTCATTGATATGCATTGCATTTTATTATGGCCTTTAATTGATGTTAAAATTCAATATAAATTATTAATATTCATAAAGAAAATTATTTTAACCGGTCAACCAAGCTTATTTTACGAAAAGCTGAAGCACTCTCATCAAATTCACTCATACAACACTCCACTTGCCTGCAATTCTAATATAGTTGGTAATCGTCCCAATACATTTTTTTTTTTTTTTTAAATAAATGTCTGTCTTTTTTTTAGATCCACTCAACTTTGTAATGAATTTCCCAGAAAGCTGAAGGACATCTCAGCTTTATGTGCTTTTAAAAAGCTAATGTGTTGTAGATGGATGGTCAAATGAGTTGTATGACCTTTTTAATATTTGTTGTATAAAGATTATGTATGAAATTCAATTGTTGTGCATTTGAATTTTAGTCTTTTTATTTTGGACCCCAGGAAGACTAGCAACCACCACGGTGGGAGCTAATGGGGATCCTATTAAACAAATAAATACTTTTTTCATCGTTATTATTTTACTGGTCTGGCCCACTTTGGCTCACATTGGGTTGTATGTGGCCCCTGAACTAAAATGAGTTTGCCACCCCCCGCTCTAGACCATGACTGAGTGTACTGATGCATGAACACAATGAAGAACAGTTGGATGGTTCAGCGTTCATACATCAGTGTAAATGTCACAGACACCATTCCATACCTTCACACCATCATCACACATGAAAACAATGACCTGAAACATATGTCCAAGCTCTGTGAGGGTTATTTAGAGAGAAAACCTGAGTGTTTTTATCATGAAAGGTCACCTGACTCGCAAGGGCAAAGAAATGTCCGTCAGCCAAGAGTACCATGACAAGTTTTACAAGAAACATGGCAAGTCTGGTAAAGGTTTGTATGGTTGGCCAAGTAGAGGATGAAACACACCAGGAAGCTGGAATGTTCTTCACCGTGGTCAGATTTATTTACAGTGTAAACCAGGTTACAAAGTCATTGGGTGGTGATGGTGCAAAAAACAAACAAAACTAGAAAAACACTGGGAGAGCACAGACCTCTACCAAGCATGATCGCGCCCCCCCATATTGTGACTCACACCAAAGTAATAATCCTACATTTGTTTATTTGTATCAGTGCCCTGTTTTTTGTGGAGTTATATACACAAATGCCCAAAATGGTTCTATCTCCCAATGTTAAAGAATCCTTTAAAAAATTCTGGATCCAGGTGGTAATCCGGATCACTCCCAAAATCGAATCAATTGTTCCTTGTGTTATTTCCATCATGTCTTGAAAATTTTTTCAAAATTTGTTCAGTTAGTTAGTTTTTGCGTAAAGTTGCTAACTGACAGACTGCACTCAGAGCACTGCCCCGTACCTGGCCCCTCCCCCTACTGCACACACTCAGCTCAGTGAAGCGTAGGTAGTCCCGCCCACACCTGCATGGAGAAGAGGAGACATGTGACTAGCGCCATTCCAACCAAATTAGTGCATTTGGATGGGAGTAAAATGTCGGATCACTCCCGAAATCTGACTGATTGCTCCCTGTGTCATTTTCCATCATTTCCTGAAAATTTCATCCAAATCCGTCCAGTAGTTTTTGCATAGAGTTGCAAACAGACACAGACAGACAAAAACAATAACAGAAACAAAACCTCCTTGGCAGAGGTAAAAAAACCAAATCTAACTACTGAAAAACAACGACAAACATAAGGAAACTTGGATATCTATTGTACAACAGCAAAATAAGGCTCAGTCCATGGCTACGGGCAACCAGCTTTGTCAGCCTGTTTCACATAAGTCAGGCCATTCCTCAGGATCTCCCTGAGGAACATCTATGTCAGGCCTTTTATACCTGTCGCCCCTCCCACATGATCAAACCAACTAAAAATGGGCATTTTCTTTTACTGTCACTATTTATTTGAAAAATGCTTTCATCCTTAATTAAACTGTATTTTCTATAATCCCTAACAAAAGTTTACAGCAGATCAGTGTTACAGTCAAGCATTTAGAGCAGAAACTCTGTCAAACTCACCCCAACTCCCCTCGACTTGCTGCCACATTTGGTACCCTTTGTGGCCTTCTGCCATAAAAGGGTTGGGGACCTCCTCCTTCCTGTTTGGCTGACATTGCTGGGACATGGAGATAAAGATGGAGTGAACATGGCATGGGCTGCCACCATGACAAGATGTTCATACTGTCTTCCAAAATTAACTATTATTGGTAATTTTATTTAACAGACAGGGGCAGTTGTTTGTTTACCTGCTTTAGTAGTTTCAGCTACTTCCTGTGGCCTTCGTCATAAGCGTCTGCTGTCCGGCCAGTCCTCCTGTGCAGCCGATAAAACAAGTTGCACCAACATCATGTGACGCTTCTGATGAAGGCTACAGGAAGAAGCTGAAACTAGTAAAGCGGGTAAACAGCCCCTACTATTTCAACTGAATGAACAGAGAAACTAACAGCTGAGGAGGAATTTTTCCATGAAAATATAGTTTTAAGGTTTGTTTCTTTAAGTTTAAGTAAAATTTAGTTTATTTGGTCAAAAAAATCTTCATACTCGGGCTTGGGAAAAAAAATAGAATTTGTAGATCACATTGGGTTTTATTCTTAGAAAACTGATTTTCTTATTGCGCCAAAAAATGTAAGTATTTTGAATTCACCAACAAGACGTCCTTCTGGGTTCCCGTAGTTTGAACCCCCTCCCCTTCCAGTCACACAGTTAACAACATGGCAGAGACGGCCAGAGGCAGAGATCAGCTCATTCCCAAAAACAGTTCTACAATACTGATGATTTACATTTTATCATGTATACACAGATAGTAGTGAATTTGTTGTAAACACTATATACATAGAGAAATTTACATAAATATGCACAGAGAAATTGGTTATAAACACTCATTAGTACACCAAGCTAACCTTAACACAATATACAGAACAAAATGCACCTAATAAAGAGAAAAATGTCAAAGTGCAGCAGATTATAGGCACCAAGTTAAAATAATATACATACCATTATGTGTTCACAATATACATAAATATATTGGCCTGAAAGGGAATAAAATGAAGTAAAACTTATTTACTCCTACCCCCAGTTTCACTACCTCTTCATGTAAGGTTGCAATTATGTAAAAGAAACAATAAATTTAATGTTTTTTCAATATATTAGCAGTCTGCACTTATGTTCTTTTAACTACAAGATTGAAAACATAATCGAAAATCAAGTTTTCCATGAAGAAATGGGATTTTTTTTTTTTTTTTTTTTTAGGGGGTGCCATACCACCCAGCCCTACTTCCTACATATTATAAACAACAGAAACATTCACGTGTCCAAACGGATAAAAGTCTGGGTGTTCCTAAACGTTTGAAACGCCTTCACTCTTCACACTTCTCCGTGTATCCTTTCCCAGATTCTGCAGAACATGGTGGGAACCGCCCTCATCATCCTGGTGGCCATCGGCTTCAAAACTAAGCTGGCCGCGTTGACCCTGGTGGTGTGGCTCCTGGCCATCAACGTCTACTTCAACGCTTTCTGGACCATCCCGGCCTACAAGCCCATGCACGACTTCCTCAAGTACGACTTCTTCCAGACCACCTCGGTCATCGGGGGGCTGCTGCTGGTGGTGGCACTCGGACCTGGAGGCGTGTCCATGGACGAGAAGAAGAAAGAGTGGTAGGAACGGTGGGGTTAAGCAAGACGATTGCACAGCACCACTAACGTCCCCCCACCGACCAGGACACAAAGACCCTCCCTCTCCTCAAACCCCCAGGGTACACAGTTTTTTGTTTTTGTTTTGTTTTTTTTTTGGACAGATTCAGAGACACAATCACTGAGGTTTCTTTTTTTATGCCCATGTTTTTTTAGTTTAACATAATGCCATTTTTTTCTAAACCCTTCTTGTGTGTCTTTTTTTAATGACGGCAAGAATTAAAAAAATATATATATGACCATATATTTTAAGTGCAAAGTAAAAAGGAAAAAAAAAATATCAGTGGACGATAAGTAAAGTTAAAGAGGAGATATATTTGTTCTGTGTGCTACAGGAATTAATCTGTTGTTGTATTTTAATGGTGAAATGCTATAAGCTGTTATAGATTTCATATTTCTGAATAAAACTGGTAAAAAGGAGAGAGTACTGCAGTTTTGCTCCCCACCCCCACCCCCCCACAGACACTTTTTGGATCGGAGACATGATGACAGCATAGATCCTCTGAGTGACACAACTCAACTCTCCAGATCTTAACGTCTTTTCTTTTCGCAGACACTGTAACCTTTAGATCCACCTGTACACATTCATTCTCAACAGACTGTATGGGGAGTATT
>JAPTGZ010000005.1:56786777-56798269 GCA_029814645.1 Fowleria isostigma
AGGTTTAAATGTACAAAAATATACAATCTATACGTAGTATCTCTCCTATATATGTAGTCACTTCAACTTTTCAAAAAACAGGAGTTATTTATAATTTTTCTGACATTTAAAATGTCAAAATATCATGTGGTGCGACCATTCATGATTGCTGTTTTTAAATGACTCTAAATCTATTACAATTTATTTTCTTCCCAATTTGTCATGATTTACAAAGTGTTTTGTGTTTCTATGCAAAACTGCAAAGCTTTTGCAGTTATATTTCTCCCATAAAATACAAACAAACTTTGTCCGATGATATCCATTTTATCAAATATCATGTGGTGCGACCATTATATGTCATTGACCCACATGCATGCACACCAAAATAATGTGGTCATTTACAAATGATTCTAGGCTTGAGCGTTTTTCTCTTTGTTTTATCCCAGTGAGTGTGGCGAATATTGCATTAGAAGGGTTTAGAGATCACAGATGTGTAACTATATTGGTAACTGAGTAAAGAAGAAATTACATTTTAACCTTTTAAAAAACCCACAACTATCTTTCTAAAAGTGATTTATCACTATGGACGGCTGTGGCACAGTTGGTAGAGCGGGTCGTCCAAAGATCAAAGATTGGCGGTTTGAATCCCGCCTCCAACTGTCTATATGTCGAAGTGTCCTTGGGCAAGACACTGAACCCTAAATGTCTACCAGTGAGGCCTGGTAGTGCCTTACACGGCAGTACCCCCCACTGGTGTATGAGTGTGTGCGTGAATGGGCGAATGTGAGGCTTGTATTGTAAAGCGCTTTGGGCACCATTAATGTGCAGAAAAGCGCTATAAGTACCGACCATTTAACATATTATAGTATTATCCACTGTATTTAGCATTTTTCAGTGAAGATCTTGTATTTTTCCTTTATTTATTTTACTGATCATGTAAATATTCATAAAAGTTTCAAGGAAAATCACAGGTTATTAGATCAAATCAGAAAGAATTTTGATAAAAGTGATCTTTTCAACAAAATATTTGATTAACTGAAGATAAACCAAGTGTGTCCATCCACTGTCATTGATCCAACTCCATGGGTTTTACTGGTGAATCAGTGTTGTAGAAGATGACGGTGTTTCCACGTTCACTATGGAGCCTCTGAACATCCAAATGGGTCGTATCTGATAAAATATGATGATTTTACACAGATTATTTACATGTGTTGATAGGATCAACAGGTATCAGACGTTTTAGATGAGTAGATGATTTTTGTATGGTGGTGGATGTTTGAGTCTTTATGGGTTAAACAGGTGTTGGCAATAAAACTAAAATAAGATTTATCACCATGTAGATTTGTTTCACATTGAAAACAAGTAAATCTAATGTAAAAATAAAATAAAATCTGTGAATCTTCATTGTGATTTCCATTTTTCTTTAGAGTTCACTTTGTATTCTCAGTTACACTTGTAACCTTACAGAATGTTTTATTGTTTTACTTAACTTTACTCCTGCATGTTTTGACGTTAAAAATGTTTCAGGGGTTTTATGATTAGAATTGTTTTGAATGATCTAGTTTAGATTTTATAATGTTGCCTCTGATGATTAAAAAAAAAAAAAAAAAAAGCCACAAATAACACAGCAAATATATGATTCCTTTTTCATAATATTTATCTTGTGTTTTTCACAGATCATTAGCCACCTAGCATAATTGCCAAAGTCGTATTTTTTTTTTTTTTTCAGGACAGTCAGTGATGCAAAATGAAGCAGCAGTGTTAGGAGAGTAAAGGGATGCAGATATCACAGTTTGTCCAAAAATGTGACTTAGACAATTCTGCTGAGGTTAACTGTTTTCTCTCATGTCCCTCACATCTTGTGTCGTCCACAATGTTTCACATTATTTTCTCAGTTTTCTTTTACGCCTCTTTTGTCTTATTCTGCTGTCATCGTATTCATCTCTTGACTTGTTTCTTTTACAAGTGTCTAGTTATGGGTTACAAAAACAACTTTTTAACCAGAAAGACATGGATTTGTTATGTATTTTGATAAGTACCAATGCTAACTGAAGATTTTTGTCATTATATAATTTTTGCCTGTATCACCTTCCCTTACTGTTATAATTACTTTGTGCACAGATGTTTGATTATCCACCGTGGGTTAATTATAATTTATTTATATGAAGATGTAATGTTGTTAACCTCACAACCTCTGAGCCATCAAAACAATCACAACTTATATTTTAGATTATGTTTATTATTTAAAAACCAAGGGATATGTAAATGTTTTTGGTCTTCTTGATGGACAACAGCTATCGACATTTGTAATGACACTTAAATACTGCTGTTTTTATTTGTTGTGTTATTATTTTTATGGATGGACAGTGTGAACAATGCCTGAAAGATTTTAACAGTTGTCAGTTAAAAAAATCATTTATTAATTTCCTTGGTACAAAATGGGGAATAAATAAGTACAAAAATAGCATCAGCATTGGAATTGTTGCTTTAATCATTGGTGATTAATTGGTGATTGTCACAATAATTGTTGTCTAATACTGATGAAATATGAAAAGTGATCACAGTTGCCGTTAAATAGGAGTTGCTGAGAGTTAAGTCTCACAGCAGCTCAAGTCAAACTCAAAGAGGAAACTATTTATTACTTGAAAAACACAAGTGTGACTATGGTCAACGTGTCTTTAAAGAGTTTATATATGAAATCTTTAAGGACACGTTGCAATAATTTGTGCCCTCCAAAGTCTACATTTACCGTTAACATTGTCTTCTAATTTGTCTCAGACCACACACGCTGGTCGGGTGGCATTTACATGGTTCGGGTGATATGGTCTAGACCGCTTTTCCCACTAGAGGGCGATCACGGTGCTTTAGACAGCATCGCTCAATCACAAGGCAATTTGTAAAGTCTGGAAACACAGTGTTATTGAATTTCCCTTATGATATAAAATATCCAGTTGTTCTAGATGCTGTTTGTTTTATTCTCACCCGTGTTAAAAGCATTTGTTTTAGCCGCGCATGAAATTGGTTACAAGCCGGTAGATATAATTTTCCGTGCTGCAGCTCTGTATTCCTGTAAGTTTTATTTGCTGTCACTGTATCCTGGAGACAGGAAGTATGTAACCGACACCGCTCGCCCTGTCTGTCTCTAGAAACATGGCATCCCGGTCCCTGTCACTCCTAAAGCCCCATGGAGCATGGATGCCAACATTATGCACATAAGGTGAGCAGCACTGTTGAATTTTATTTCAATTTAATTCGAATTTAATGGAAATAACACTAACATTATTAGAATTTAAGATGTAATTCTTCACATTGTTTTTCCTGACAGCTATGAGTCTGGCATCCTGGAGAACCCAAAGGTAAGACCAATATGTGATTCATGGGGAGAAATCATGTCATGTGAATGTTTCTTCATTGTTATACTAAATATCTTTAAATAATATGTTTCAGCAGCCTCATTTTAGGGAAACAAATGTCATTTCTTGTTACAGTCATGAGCCTCCTGAGACCCAGGGAAAGTCAGAAAAGTGGCTTTTTTAATTAAATAATTGCCTATATTGGAAACATCATGATGTTCCACACACTTTTTCAGACACATTTTTTTTTAAAAACTTTAAGTAATGCCATTTGTGGTGGAAAGTTTTTTTTTTTGTTTGCTTTTTTGTTTAAAGCTGTGAACCTCTTGTCCACAAATGTGGGCAGAAAACCCATTCTAACATCTCTAACATGTAGGTTGATGTAAACGATCCTTTCAGATATCCACTCAATGTGAGGTGACAACACATAATTTTTACTTTAGTGCTGAAGTACGTCTGTAGTAATCACTCACTATTTAACCGATGCAAAAGTCCCTCAGGTGCTGCTGTTGTACACTTACTGAGATTGAACTGCTCTGTTTGTTCTTAAATGAAAGTCTGTTCATGTATTCAACTCACCAATGATCTTCAGTCTCCATCAATATATACACTCACACATCGAACAAAATGTGGCGTGGACGATAAACTTTTGCACCTCACATTCAGCAGCACCTGTCGCTGCTTTGCTCTGACTTCCTTAAAATGAGCAACTGACAAGACAGAAGTGAAGATGGGTCAGTTCAAATCTAATGCACTTCTCCAGTCATTTCTTATGTTATTGGAACACAAATATGTATGTGTTATCAGTGTCATCATCAACATGATCATGGTTTTAAAAGTTTACCTGGTAGATATGTTGTTTCATACACAGACTTTAAACACACACACACACACACACACACACACTGGTGGTATTGACAGAAACCTAAAGCTGGCTGACATCTTTCACACCAAACCAAACTGAATCACTGATCTGGATCATGACACATTACTTGAAATTCTTCTGCAAGACTTTTGGTCAAATGTGTGTCTGCAGTTGTTCATATACGGTAGCATTTTGTTGCAGTTTTCCATTTAATATGGTCTTGATATTTGTTTATTAAGTGGTTGTTATTGTCCTGTTGCTCATTCACATTTACAGACTAACAGTGTTTTACTAAATCTGCTTCCATTCCACTTTTTTCCTCCACATTTACACCAACCATTACACCTTTACACGTGTAGAAACTTGTGATTAGTTGGTGAGTTTTAGGTTATTAAGTTATTTAATGCACAAATAAAGAATGCTACTAAAAAACAGCTGTATGAAAATGCATTGTTTGTTTATAGACCACGTTTACACAAACTTGATACTAACTCGTGCTGAAAGATAAAGTAAACAGATGTACAGTATCTGGTCGTCTGGTATAATATTCATACAGTAGAAACAGTGTTCACTGTCGGTACGTCATATCCTGTTTTGACACATGACTGGGACACATGTGCAAGTCAAAGTTTCGGTGCATGCGCTGTTTGGGCTGACCATAAAACTAACACGGCGCTAAACCTACTGTCTCTTCAGTTGACCCGTGCCAGCCATACCCGATCCAAACCCGACTCTCCCACAGTGCCGCAGTTGAGACGGTTTGATCTCTGCTAGGGTCAGAGGTCAAAGCAGTACATACAGGTTGCCCCCGGTGACCCCCAAAGCTCCCATCCCTCGGTGGCTCTGTCTGTGTCTGTGTCTCTCCTCGCCCCGAGTCCTCGCCGGGCCCTGGGAAGAGCCCGGGACACACAGACACTGACTTGTCGTCAGCAACGCTTCGACTAATTCCCGATTTCATGGGAGCCAGGGAGGGGGAAGGGTTAGGGCGTTGCGCCCAGCTGGGGCCTCCTGAGTTCCAGCCCCTACTCCTCGGGACTTCATTGTTCCACTGGTTGCGCCGCCGCGGGCTGCGACGTGGGAGGGGAGCCATTTCATCGTGACACCGTGACACCAAAATGTCACCAGTAACAGTAAAGTACAAAGACAGCGCAGCAGACAGATGAGTCCCCAATGGACGGGGTGTCACAGGGAGGCGAGGGGTCCCGCGCTGCTGGAGTGGAGATGCAGGGGCAGGGCCACTGTAACTCACAGACCTCCATCTTCCTCAGTCTCTTTCTCTGTCCTTTCCCACCCCTCTGCTGCCTCTTTGTGGTCGGCCTGTTGAGAAATGTGTTGAAAAGAATGAGGCAAACCCGCTCAATAGCATAGCGATGTATGATGACAGTATTGTGTAACTCATTCAGGGGTTTTTTGTTGGACCATTTACTCCAATATTGAATCGATTAATGGCATTAAATACAATGAAATATTTATGGTGCTGCGGTCCAGAGAAGTAAAAGGTTTTGAATACATTACCAAGGGAAAAGAATGATGCTCTGAACTTGAAGGACCTCTAATGATTAACCGAGTTTCAGTCTCCACAGCTTTGTCCCCTCCTCTAATAGTAGTTTTTGTTGTTTTGGACACTTGCATCTAAATGTTGCGAGTGGAAACAATATGCATATTCTAACTGAATCCCAATTTAAAACCAGAAACAGATCAAAATCCAAATTTGCACCAGTAAAGTGAAGTGAATTCTTAAACCAACATGACGGATTCTCAAGGGTCATCTGAAAAAGGTCATCTTGTTCTAAGTATCTCCTCTCCATATCAGCCTTTCTCTCTGCTCCGATTTCAGCCCTCGAGGCTCAGGGTGGACCTCGGCTATTCAGACCCCCAGCCCCCCCACCACCTGTAGTACAATGGCCTCTCTTTGCTCAACACTGTCACATCAGGAAATGTCCAAATGGCCGCTCATATGTTCTTCACCAGATAGAAGTCAGCAGAGTTCAGGTTACTCAATGATTATAACACTGTATCCTTCCTGATAACCCCGAACCTGCAGCACAATAGGTCGCTGACTTTATTTACCTCCACCTCCATCTGGGGGCATTTACCTATGTGAAGACATGCCACCAGGGCAACTTGAGCCAAGTGAAGTCCCCATCCTGATTGGAGTCAGTCATTATTGGCATGTTGTTCCTGCTCGTGGCTGTTGTACAGTTACTAAAAATCATGCTCTAAGAAAAGATTCTGCATAAAATGTTGAGTATATCTATTACTCTTGATGATTATAGACACTAAAATGCACAGTGTATGTTGGAGGTGTGACTCTGCTGCTGCACACCATGTTATTAGAGAAAAAATAATTACATTTCAGCAGCAAAAGCGGGATTTACTGCATGAATCATCTTTGAGTTCTTGTCAGTATCAGCTGCAGTGGTGTAGATCCTCACATTTTTTTTTTTTTTTTTTTACAATCTCCAACAAAAATCTGAACTTACAAATTATGTTTACCTGCAAGGTAATATGGAAAACTTTTATTCACATAAATTTAATGATATATATATTGATGTTATGCCATTTTCTTGAGCTGAATTAGTTGCAAGTCACATTAGTGCAGCAGTCCGTCGCGTATATACTGAATAGTGTGACATTTATTTGGATTTGAACCTTGTTGGAAATATAATGTATACGGCAAAAACACAAATCAACAAACTGTTTTGTGTATCTTATATTGAAATATCAAAGTTTATTTTAATGTGGGTCTCTTGTATCTTTAAATGTATTTACAAATTTAGCAGGAGTTTGATTAAGATAAGGAATAGCCAAATAGGTTTTTCTAATTCCACTTTTTTTTTTATCTTTGATTTAACTTATCACTAAGGAAAATCTTAATGTATTTACGTCATTAAACATCCCTGTTGTGTCAGAAGCTTTAAGTAGAGTCAATGCAGTATTTCTTGTTTACATGGATGCTGTTCTTTATAGGCTCAAAGCATTTAATCAGAATTTGTCTGAAGTTATCAATTAATAGTGATAGAACAGAATTTCACTAATTCTGCTGGAAATATAAGATAAGAAGAAGAAGCAGCTGTTGCCTTAGAATGTGTTCTGGAATAAATATCTGACTTCTTTCTGTCATAACAAGTTTTTCAGTCTCTAAAAAACAAAAAGGTTGCACTGGTGCAAACTACACTGCAAAAAACTGAAAGACGAAATATCTTAGATTTAGGTGATGTTTCCTTATTTTTTTGTTTGACATGATAAGCACTTTTTATGTTAGATTGTTTGACTTGTTTTAAGCATTTTGGTTCTAAATCATCTCAATAAGATATTCCAGCTTGTTACTAAGATTATATGACCTATTCAAAGGAATGCACACTGGAAATTAGAATGTCAACAGTTAAAAAGTCATTTCAACAACACCTACATGTATAAAAAGGCTTTTTCAAAGTAAAAAAAAAATCTTATTTCAAGGATGGAATAAGAAATCATGAGTTTGAGAAAAGAAGTCTCATATATTGTATCTGTATCAAAACAATTTACTTGTTATTTGTGAAAATACACAGATTTTATGGTAGTTCTGGTTTATTGAGGTTAAATATATTTGCTTGTTTTTGGAAGTCTGATGAGCTTCATTTTCCTGTCCATTAGTAGATAAGTTTGCGTAGTTTAAGTAATATTACACCAATTTTTGTCATTTTCCCCCTTGTTTTTGAAAGGTGACTTTTTGCCGTGTAGTTTTGTTGATTAGATGAACATGAGTCAAATATGCATGAAGGGGAGAAACAATTAAATGAAGTTTTTACTTTTCTGCCATTTATCTACTGATCAGACTCCCAAGGTTTACACCAAACCTCTCATTTGAATTGAGATGCATTCTGACTTCTTCAGACCGGGGGTTACATTACACTTTTTTTTTTTTTTTTTTTTGACTGGTCTGTTTTTCCACATTATTAGTGAGTTTTTAAGGTCCATGTAAATGCAGTCAGTAGCAGGGTTTCCGTTACAATTTTCCACAAAATAAAAGTGATATTTCTACAGTTTTTGACAAAGTATACTTATCGGTGTTTCCATTGAAGAGTGTTTGACTTCTGATGTGTGATTCTAGTAAAGTCCCGTCGACCTGTTTTGCGTTATGTCGTAGTTCTTGCAGAGATAGAGAGGAGGGGGTGTGATCCGTGTGTACTTCATGTCACTCTGTTGGTGTGCTTGATCATCCCGAGGCAACGTCTTATGGAAGCGTCCACGCAGAATAAATTTCTAGGAGAGAAATGAACAGAATTCACCATCGAGTTGTGGATCCAGAGTTTTCGCCAGTGTTTAATGAACTGTTCTACTATTGAACCTGGACTTGTCACGCCCATGACTACTGAAATTGCGCAAAATGTGTTTCCATGCCACTTTTTTGCGCAATACTTCTATATCGAAACGTTTCAGAAACCGTCTCATTAGAGCATAAAAACGTTTTTGTGATGTTTGACAGTTTTTGCGACATTTCTCTGTTTCCATCACCAGTTTTCTATTGCGTAGTTTACATCGAGCTGCCCCATGGCTCAGGATTTAGAGCAGGTTGCCCAATAACCAGAATGTTGGTGATTCGGTTCCCACTCTGTCCCAGTCATGTGCTGTTGTGTCCTTGGGTCAGACACTTCACCCACCTTACCTCCAGTGTGTCTACTCACACTGGTGTATGGATGTTTGGTTTGGCAGCCACGCTTCTATCAGTTCGCCACAGGCCAGCTATGGCTACAAATGTAGTTTACCACCATCAGAGTATGAATGTATGAGTGAATGAATAATGGATCCATTGTATGCACTTTGAGTATGCCTTAATAGAAAAGCACTAGATTCCGCCATATAAGGGTCACATAAGAAAAACAAATCACTTGTCACTACAAGAATAAAGTCATAAGAATAAAGTCATAGTTTTAAAAAACTTGTAATATTTTGAGAATAAAGTCCTAATATTATGAGAATCAAGTCATAAAATTCTGAGAATAAAGTTGTAGTTTTAAAAAACTTGGAATATTTTGAGAATCAAGTTGTAATATTTTGAGAATAAAGTCAGAATACTACAAGAATAAAGTCGTAATATTTTGAAAGTAAAGTCAGAATATTACGAGAATAAGGTTGGTCCAATTCAGCAGAAGTAAAATTGCTGCTTCACTTGTTGTGTTCACTGTAACAGGAAACTCTGACAGTCAAATTAACTTCAAAATATTATGACTCATAAAAGTACAACACTATTTTTGAGTTTTTAAAACTGCGATTTTATTCTCGTAAATTATGACTTGATTTTTGTAGTGACAAGCAATTTGTTTTTGTTTTTTTATGTGGTCCTAATATGTTGTCATACTATATCAATCTAATCCATTATTATTAATTGTTTTGTGCATTTCTGAGGGCAATGGAAACCCAGCTATTGTTACCCCCTAGTGTGCGTTTGCAGCTCAGACCCTCACTACTTTGCTGTTGTGGTACAAGTCGTCACTTATTCGATCTGTCCACACCATCCTGTCCCGTTTCCTCAGTGCATCCTCTGTTCCTCTGTGTTCCACACATGAGTGGCCAGGGCCCACCCCGAGGCAGCCTGACACTCGTCCTCACTCATTAAAACATCACCTCAGTCTTAATTATAGTTTGTGTCAGAGGGCTTCCTCAGGCCCGCTCGGGGCTTTGATCACAGTGGCCTGATGGGCCGCCGGCCGTGCTGACCAGGACTAAAGAAGCGGAACGCCAAGCCCTCGCTCACCTACAGGAAATACAAACTTGTTTTCTGCTGGCTGGAGTGAAGGCTTGGACAGAGGACTGCCTGCAGGGGAAGGAAGTGGGCTTGTAGGTGTATGTATGCATGTGAATGTGTGCTTTGAAGCAGAGAGGTCAGAGTCTGTCATGTGCCCTCGCTTTACCCCCAGGTCTGATTTGTTTGACCTGTAATAGCGAGAGCTCCCCGTGTTTGTCCCAGCGCAGCTTTAACTTTGGCTCCGAGTGGAAGTGTCCAGATTAAATCCAGAGACATTAACCAAAACATCCCGAGTGTTAAGAATATAAATATCTCATCACGTGCGTATTGTTTTATTCTTGTCTCAATTTACCATGTTTGCATTTTAAAGAGAAGGACAGACTTGAAACGTGGTGATTTAAGCGTCATTTCCAAGCCATTGCATCAGTGATGTTTTTACCACCCTCTTCTCTTCTATCTCCCTCTCAACTCTCCCTCTTTCTTTTTTCTCCGCGTCTCCCTCCTGCCACCTCTGCCTCTTTTTGGCCTCGTTGGCTACGATTGAAAACCAATGAGGCAACTAATACGTGGAAAGATAGAAATTTACTTGCTTTAAGTTCATGCGTCAGGCTTCTCCATTGCCTGTATGGGCCACGTTTAGCACAACAATATGGCAGGAGCAAAGCCTGCCAAAGGAGCTGCTCTGTGCTACATGATGGTGCGCTTCACGCCCCATTTCCCACCAATACCCCCTGCCCCCCCTTGTCTCCTCTATCTCTACCTTTTCCTCTCTTTCAGGGCCACGGCTTTGGGACAGGTCCACCTGCAGGGGGTTAGAATTGAAATGCATTGATCTCTTGCGCACTGGAAACAAGCCCATTCCCGTACTTTCCTTTCTTGTATAGTCTGTGAGTTTGATGTCTCATCTTTGGAAGTGCATCATTTTTCAAGCATTACTCAGCCCGCTGCATTAATATGTATTAAAATATATAAAAGCATCCTTGGATCTGCATCTCTACAACAGTGAGTACATTTACAGCGCATTGACTAACACAACATTAATTGATTGATTGATTGATTGATTGATTGATTGATTGATTGATTGATTGATTTTGATCATTCAAAAGAAAAGAAATGCATCAAATGCATCAATGCAGTAAAAAAAGAAACAAAAACAGAAGACAAAAGACTTCCAATATGTAAGAAAAATTTAATGTAGTGTTCGAAAAGGAGTGGGGGCAGGCAACATGCTTATCTGGCCCTGCCCCTTGTCAATATTCATTTTTTAATATTTTTTTCTCTTTCACTACTACACTTTTTATTTTACATATTCATATACAAACATAATATAAACACATAAACATACTGAACAAAAAAACAAAATCGATAATAGCCTAATAACATTTAAAGTGCTCTACGACACCCCTCTTCTTCATCCCTATACCTTGTGAAAATCATCTCTTTATACATAACATGACATGACATGACATGACATGACATGACATGACATGACATTTCTTAATTAGACGGATGTCATCCAAACAGCATATTCCATTTGGATATGTCCTTTTCCAAATAGAGCATTTTC
>JAPTGZ010000005.1:56865128-56877142 GCA_029814645.1 Fowleria isostigma
ATCCAAAAATAACTATTGAAAACTACTGGACTTGTGCTCTGACAATGTTCTCAAACTCTGAGGACTGGTTTTTCTATTAGTACAATGCTCCTGACCTCAGCTAGGTCAATAAAGGCATGGATGACGAACCACCAGATGAAGACCCTGTCATGGCCAGACCAACCCCAGACCTGAACCCACTTTGGAAACTTCTGGAATAGAACAGGGAGGAAGATGGATGGTCACAAGGCATCCAACATCGCTGAGCTTCTCAAATTTCTATGACAGGAGCTGCATAAAATCCTCCAATGGCAACGATGGAGAGACAGGACACATGAAAGCTGTCATTGAAAATCAGGGTTATTCACCAATTATTGATTTATTAACTTTTCCCAAGTTACAACAAGTCTAAAGTCTGCAAACACCTACATATTGAGATCATTTGTTATGTACTGCAAATACATGCTCTAAATAACAATCTATTTATTTGAAATTTAAGAGAAATGCTGTTGGGAGTTTAGAGAATAAAATAAAAATGCTCCTTTTACTCAAACACAGACCTAAAAATGGTAAAATCAGAGAAAGTGATCATTTTGCGGTGGTCTTTTAGTTTTTTTCCAGAGCTGTATATATAAAAAGAGTCAGAGAGAAAGAGTTACATCACTTTTTGTATTTGCAGCCTCAACTATTTAGAACTGAAATCTTTTCTTTAATACAGGCCAAATCAAAAGCTTCAACCACCTTCACCTTTACACCCTTTTCCTCTTCCTCAGTCACTCAGGGCAGCAGTAATGCAGTTTGCTGATCTGGGATCAATAGATGTATCTCTTTCATTTGCTACAGGGACTTTGCTCATGGCTCTCCACATCCCTTCCCCTCCCTGGGGGCAACTGGTGGGTTTTGTTTGCAGGCTCTTTATGCTCTTCGATCTGTTTCTGTTCGAGGCGGTCAAGGGATGAGGGCCCAATCAGGTTCAAGGTGGGGATCCTGGCAGCTTTGTCTGCCCTACTCTCAGTCAATCCCCTTGGTTGATCTAAATGTTTAATGGCGCTGGTTATTTGGTTGTTATGGTGTGTTATGACTGATGCTAATGTAATGTTCGTGATAGTGCCTGAATTACACCACAGGGTATGTAGTCTGTTTGGGCAGGGTGTTTAACTGGTCTTTACTGTTGAGTCTTGCGGATATGTTCTTAAAACACAAACCTCATTTCCTGAAACGTTTTTTTATGGTGCATCAGGGTCATACTTTGTTAAACCCACTTTTATTAGTCTTTGGTTCATTTATTTGTGTATTTTTAACTCTAATAGTTCATAAAGTTTGAATGTGAATCCTCCAGGTGCTGCAGAGCTATCTTTATATTCATTTTGGCAAATTTTTGGTGGATTTCTACAACTTTCTACAACTAGTTTGTAACTATAAATCCATTACAACATTTGCACATATAAGGTCTAGACTTCAGACGAGTACGCCATAATTGTCTGTCAGTAACTGTAAGCTGCAGTGGTTGTAATTCATCTGGAAAATATGTCCAAACTATGAGCCCATTACCTAAAATGTTCAGTTGTTGGTCGTATTAACGAACACAAGTGACTGAACAAGGAGCAGCATGGTCAACAACCTGGAGGGGGCGGAGCATGAAGTTTGCATTTAAAGGTTTAAAGCTCAAAAAAACCTTTTTCATTTCATTACTCAGAAACAGACTTGAAGATGGACCTGTGGAGTTTAAATAATGAAGAGTTCAGACCCAGGCATAGCTCAGGGAAATGTTTTAAAATGCATATTTCCATTTTTAAAAAGCCAAATTTCACTCTTTTAAAACTAATATCTATGGTTGGTTATTTCATGATGTCCCTATATTTCCAGTCCTGGATTTTTTTTTTTAATTTTATTTTGGTTTCTCTGCCAAAGACTACCTTTGTTACACTTGTTTGTACTTTCAAGCATTTCAGATTTTTTTTTTCCTTCGTGAAGTTATTTTATGTGTTTTTCATACAGTTCCATAAATATTACAGTGTCAGTGACTGTAACCTCACTTTTCGAGCTTTAAAGTGAAATATGCTGGTAAATGTATATATATATATATATATATATATATATCTTTGTTGAACAGCCCTAGAAGATCTTTGCTCCTTTCAATGCATGAAACGAGGACAGTTTTGCTCCATGAGACTTGAGATGCATTGGCACCTTAAAGCTGATCCAGCCGTATACGCTTTGGTTGAGCATTACTTGCCGCTTTGCACCTCAGTAAGTACAAGCGACACAGCAGGAGGTGATGGTTTTATCTTGAAAGTAGATTCTGCACCACCAGAGTACACCGAAGATAGATTCCACTTTTGCAGACCCCCATAGGCTGTGGTTTTAAAGTGCTGAAAAGAATCACAACAGTTTTGCCTTGGATGAATAAAAAAAAAAAAAAAAAAAAAAACTGTCCATCTCTGCCTGCTGATGTGCTTTTATTTCTGTCATGCCCGGTGTTTTAGATTTCAACAACACCTTGTGTCATTCTTAAGAAAACTCTCTCGGTGGCTTGTTGTGCGGTGACAGCAGAAGAATTACCTGCAAAACACTCTTTGTCAGCTCACTGTGCGAAGAACTCACAAACAAGACCATTTAGCCATTATTTCCTCTCAGTCGTAGATACGGCGTGGCAAAGCAAATGTTTATCAAGAAAAATGGAGCGACGGTGGGAGAGGACAAAATAAGACAGGTGGAGAAAGAGGCCAGGAGAGGGAGAGAGGAAAGATGGAGGAGGGGGCTATTGGAGCCAGGGAGGGGTCATGGTGGAGAGAAATAGTGGAAAACATCCGTAATTTTCACCGCGGGGTCCTACGTAATTGAGTCATTTAAAATACAGATACAGAGCTGAATCAAAGCAAAGTGGTTCATTGGAGGGAAAGGAGAAAGAGGCTGCAAAGTGAAAGGGATAAAAACAAGGAGGAAGAAGTGTGTGTGTGTGTGTGTGTGTGTGTGTGTGTGTGTGTGTGTGTGTGTGTGTGTGTGTGTGTGTGTGTGTGTGTCTCTCCTATTATCAAGCAAAGCTGCTGTGTTACCATTCTCATCTATCATCATCTTCTCCTTTAATGCAGAATGTTACCTGTCAGACATTTTTTGTAGTTTGCGTTACACACTTTCACCCACCATAATACGCCTGCATTTCCAGATTTCCTAAAATGTTATTCTTTTTATCCCCCGCTAAAAGCTATAACACCCTTAACCCTGTCACTGTTTGCTCAACCATGTGGTTTAGTGCATTTTGAGTCACTGTATTTCAATAAGTGGAGTACCTAATTTATCTTCTATCTAATTGAACCAAGAATGATGAAAACCCCTAAAGATATTTTGACTGTTTTTGGTGAAAATATATAAGGTATGAATATTATAGTATAAGAGGCCTTCCTGAACATAATTAAATTATTTGATTACCACGAAAAACTTAAATGAAATATGTAATTTAATTTTTAAAACATGCTCAACCAAGTGGTTGATTTGTCACTTTATGGTAAGAGTAGAAAAATTAAGCCAATATGAAATAATGGATTATTTGTTATAAAATCAAAACCTCTGTTCATCTACTGCTGTAAATATTAAACATTTAGTGGTAGTGCATCATGAATATGTTGAAAGATTTAACTTAGGAAGTCATTTTTTTAATACTTTCTGAGTTGATATTAGTAAGTATGGTACAACAAATTTAGAAATTATTCACTCAAGGGAATAAGGAATGCAAATAAAAACTTTTTTCATCAACTTTTTTCTTGGTGGGGTAGTTAAAGGCTTAATATTTCACAATTGTTTGTTTAATTATATGCGTGAAAGTTTGGATGCCATTGACACAGTTGTTGCATTTTGCTTTGAAATGTAGCTTGTGGATTTTCTTTCATCTCAGCATGCAGTTTTTAAGTGATTATGTGAGTTTGTTTTTCTTCTTTTTTTTTATGTATATCTTCTTTACCCTTGTAAATCAACATCCACCCCCTTCATCAAACACTGATCCTAAACCTAAATGAAGATTCATACAACTAGGGTTACAACAGAAGAATTATGAGGCCAGCATACATGTAATATACTTCAACTGGAAGGGAACATTTTCTGCTTGTTATAACATGTGGTTGAAACATAATCTAAATCCAGTGGCTGAAATGGAACCTCAACCCTAAAAGGCTCAGTGGTGACTTGACGAATTTTACTGTGTAAAAGTTGTGACCAAACTACAACCTACTGACCAGTAAAGTCATCCATGTATAGAATGCTTGGATTGTATGGTGTTTCTTGTCCATCCCTAGACATAACCACTAAAATGGTGAATAGTCCTATTTCCCGGTCTAATTTTATTTTATCAACATTAGAAAGCATTGTCTTTGGTCCCTGAATCTTTTTATTGTATGTGTGCCTTCATAGTATGTGAATTAATTTCCCTGTTTATTCAAATGCTGATAATTTGTTACATATGCATTAATAATTTGAACATTTTATCAAATAAAAAGTTAGTATAATTTTTCCATGTACTGTAAATTTAAACTGAGTGGTAGTTTTCATTTCCTTTTTTTGTCAAATAATGTTTAAAATACCACCAGCTTTAGAAACAGCTCACAGGAAATAGGATGACATGCTGTTTTCTGGAGAAATTTAGTTTACTAGACCTTCAACATGACCTTTTCAAATATCATTCTTGGATCATTGTTTCGATATTGTTTTAAAACTTTTTTTGTTTTGCCTCACATTTACACACAACCACCCTGATGGCTTTACATGTTATATTAATGCCATGTTGACTTGTAACTACTTTGTCAGAACGGAATCTGAAATGTCTGCAAAGTTGTGTAAAATATAGTGGGAAAGGGGCATTAATACACAAAAGACAAAAAGTTCTGGTTAAAGAAATAGAAAACAAATGTGACAAATGAAAATTAAGTGCAGAAACATAGACGTCAGGTGATTGTTTAAATCTGTTCAGATGTTTGTGTGTTTTCTAGTGTAATACATATTAATATGTTTGAGCCACTTTCTCTTATTCACCACATTCCTCCCCACAAATAATTTGTTCCTGAGTGAAAGCTTGTGCAGGGATATCTCAGAGGTCTCTGGATGAAACATTATCTGTTTCTTGTATCCTGCCTTTAGAGATTTACGCCCATAGCCAAACTGTGGCAATTATGAAGCAATTACAGTTTCATATGGCCCGTTCTTTTGAGGTAGAGGGGAAGGGGGGGCTAGAAGCTCCATAGTTAAAAAGAATAAGTGTGCCAATATTGATGTTCTTTTCTATAAAACACTCGGCCGTCCAGCTGGGTGGATATTCAATGTGTCTGACAACAAATCAATCGCTTTTTTTTTTTTTTAATTCACTAAAACACAAATGGTGAATTAATTAAACACCACAAGTTGATGATTTCATTTCAGAAGGACAAAACCTTTGCTGAAAAGTGGCCCTGGTGAATGCTGGGAACAAGAGCCTATTCTGTGCAAGACAATAACAGGAGGAAGCTGTTTCTGTGACACTTGATCAGCCTTCTTCAGTAACCACAAGTCCACACACACACACACACACACACACACACACACACACACACACACGGTCTACACCAACAAGTTCCCACTGCTTGATTGGCAGGCCTCCAGAGACCCACACCTGCTTTAACGGCTCTCATACTTTCTACGCTGTTTGACCGGATGGAGGCTGAATTTTTAATAATTGTCTGTATGTGTCTCCGTGCTCATATAGTATTCATGGTCTGGCTGTGTATAACAACCAACCCTGGATTTCACCCTTTGATACCAGAGCTCTAAAATTCATTTCCCAGCCACCTGTGGGTCTGAATACATTGGACAGCACATGGTAGCAATATGGGATCATACTTCAGTCACGCTAAATTGCAGGTCTTCATTTGTGAACAGCCCTTGAGCACTCACTTAAATTCCCTGCTTCTTCTTTGGAGGTGATAACATGCCCAGGGGCTGATCAGGAACGGAAACTGAATGTCTGGGAGATACAGCTCAGCTGCGGAACACAAACCTGCTTGTCTCAAATTTGACAGAGCCATGTTCAAGCAGCTGCAGGAGTATGATGTATATACAACACGCCAGCATGCAGCACGGCAGAGAAAGCTAATATCTTGTAGGCATCTGACACATGCCTTTCTCTAATTGTCTTACATTGTACTTGCATAACACCTGATTTCATTTCTCAAACATAGGGTCAGTGGTCTCAGTACATCACAGGCCTGTTTTTTTTTTTATTTCCCTTTTAATAAAAAACATAGCCATGCTTTGATATGTGAATTCCTTTTCCATGCTGAGTGTGACCTCTTTGACTCCCTCACCCCCACACATTCTTATGTCTGCCTCATCACATACTAACCCTTAGTTGGAGTGTCACTTTTTGATGTGCAGAGTAGTCTGAAGGATGTCTAGACAGGGTTTAGGCATCAAAACAACACAGTTAAAAAGTTTAAGATTAAAGCTACGGATGACTTTCATCACCAATTTTTCATCAAATCTGTAAAACCTTAGTTATAGCCTAAGTATTATGAATCTGTAAGTCCAGGGCCGGTTCCAGGCATTTTGGCATGCTAGGCAAAATATGGGTATTTAATTTTATCAAACAACAAACAATCACTATTACATATAATGAATGGGCTCAATACACAGCCCCATTACTTCCTGAAGTTCAGGTGGCTCCTTTATTTCCTGTCTTTCATTATTGGACACACTGATTAATCCAGGTGTCGCAATGAGAAGTATCATACACACCAGGATTAATTAGTGTGCCCACTAATGATAGAAACATAGTATAGACCAGGTAAATACATATAGAAACAAGCTCAACAACAGTAAACCCAGTGTTTTGCTAGTTACTGAAAAAAATAACTAGTTACTGATGAACTGGCGAAATGTCCAGGGTGTACCCCGCCTTCGCCCTTCAGTAGCTGGGATAGGCTCCATGCGACCCCCGTGACCCTAATGAGGATAAAGCGGGTATGGACAATGAATGAATGAATGTTACTAGTTACTTCATTCAAAAAGTAACTCAGAACCAGCGGCACCCTCCAGCAGGTGGCACCCTAGGCGGCCACTTATATGGCCTGTGCCACGGACCGGCCCTGTGTCAGTCTTTCCGTGATTATGCACCTGAATCTCTTCTTTCACACTGAACAATTTTGATGCAAACTCCAGCATAAATAATCATTGTGTTTACATACCTAGCTGGTCGGTAACTGGGGCATTTTCAGAAATTTGATGTAAAATTGGTGAGGAAAGTCATCCGCAGTTTTACAGTTAACGATAAGGGTTGGGATAAGGGATAAAATAGGAAAGACAAAGAAGGGATACATGAACATATGAATACATAGGACATGAACCGTGGTCTCTCGTGTGTATGGTAAGTCCACAAACTAGTGTACCACATCCACGTCCTATTAAGGTTTCTGTGAATTAATAATAACACATTACCCATGCTGCTTGTTGACTTCTAAGGACTTTTATTGACTTTTATCTGGATTCTTGGTTGTTCAAAAATGAGGTGCTGCCCACTGAAGTGCTGTAAATGGAAGTAACATGGACACCAATAGTTCACAACCGATTGTACTGTAAAATGTAGTGAGATCTACAGAATCTAGATCTACAAAGAAGAGATCACACCTACAATCTCTCTTTATGGAACCTAAAAATAAAAAAAGTTTCTGCTTACAATATGCTGTTGTAAAACCAATGTTCATATGCCTATGATATTGAAGTGCCCATCAAACTATTCTCCAGGTACCAAAGTGGGCTGGCAGATCTGAAAGATGTTTGCTGATAATTCTGATCCTTAAAATTATATGTGTCAATCGTATATATTTGGGATATTGTAGAAACGCTGGCACTGATTGTGTTTCTGTTTGGTGTCACAGTGTCTCTGAACTCCAAAAGAGACATGCTCATTTATGCACACAGTGCAGCATTGGTAACTTCATCAACAGTAGGTCTGTCTGGATTTAATTAAGGCTGTGTGTTCTGTGCAACTACAACAGTCTGGGATTGTGAGATAATAAGGATACAAGGATATAAACCAGTCTAATCATCAACACATCTACCTGGAGGTAATAACTGTACTGCAGCAATTAATACCAATGCATATGTGCAAAGAAACAGGCTAATTTTCCTATAAATAGGGGAATATTTCCATTTACATTGGCACTATCTTCTTAGCAGCATGTTTGCAATGAATGCCACCATTTGCAGGTACTTTGTGTGTTACACACAACATTCTTTGTCTCATTTGCCACAGTTTTGGACCTTAAAATCTGTGAAATTAATTTGTGGATCTGGTCCTTAGTTGTCCAAATTAAAATGCAGTAGGAGTTTAATAAATATTGACTTTAGAGGAGAGGCCTCAGTGTGTTTTATGGTGGAGATGTTCCCTACAGGAGCACAATGGGAAGACATTTAAAAACTAAATATTCTTAGTATGAGGTTAAATCAAATAGTTTTTTTCTGAGCGAACAAGATACCTTGAAGACACAGTGTGTTGACAGAAGAAACATGAGTCAGTCTGTGTTTGTGTAAGTTAGTATTTGTTAGTATATGTGTCCTAGACTACTGAAAACTAACACGTCTTGCCTGTTTAAGAAGTGACTGACCTTTCTCTGTTTCCTCCAGGACTTTAGTAAAGGATTTATGCAACATCATTGTATTTGTTTGTTCATTCATTTATCTATTTATTTATTTATTTATTTATGGAGTATATATATTTTCTTCATATCTTTTCATAATTATAGGTGAACTATTGTATCTTCACAGAAAGTTTCTAACCCAAATATCAACCATACTTGTTAAGTGGGGAAACTGGGGGTTGGAGTAAATAAGCTCTGCTTCTTCTCACTCCCATTTGGGCTTCTGGGCTTCAGGGGTGGTATACTAGTGGTACTCCTGCTGCAGAATGATATGTTATACATACTGTGTACACACAATGTTAGGCAATATAACTGCTTTATCTATGTACACTTACAATAGACACTTCTCTGTGTATGTTCCTTGTGTAGTTTTTTTCTACATGTACAGTTTCTGTGTATTTCTACATGAATAATCTTCCTGTATAATTCACTATGTATAGTTTTACATGCAAGTTCTACATGTCTGCTTGTTTTTTTTTTGTATGTGTGCGCATTCTTTCCATGTATGTCTGTGTACACAGGTATGAGATTTATATGAACAGGATTTATTGCTGTACATGTGTATGAAATTGCCATTGTACATGGAGTGCATGTGCTCAAAATGAAATAAACTAAATTATTTTGATGGTGTCTGGGTCCTGGGGACATGCCAGATTTGTCTTTTGTGTCTCATGCTGAGAACCTGCACCACTGTATGTCTATACTAAAAATGCTTTAACTCATCTACTTTGGAGAAGAAGTTTATAAGCCCCCCCAAAAAACATTCAGTACTTTCTACATAAGAACTGTCCCAACTACCATACCACACACTTATTTGGGTCCGCACTGGTTCACTACGCTCATTGAGGTTTGGATACAAGTTATGGAGCAGGAACTGTTTTGCATAGAGAGTTTGGAAATTTGCAGCAATTTGACATTTCTTCTGTCTGGCTGTTGGCATTTTCCAGATGTGCAACAATAGATGTTTCCACATGTGCAGTTAAGGCGAAAACCAATATTCCTCCATTTTATTTTGTGTCAGATGGGATATTGTTTATTCTGACAAGTCACATTAGGCCACAATGTTAGAGCTACAAATGGTGAAAGCAAACTTTAAACATTTCTGTGGCTGTGTGGAGGTCCAAGTCATGTTTGGGACTTTTTTTTTGGTTTTGTTTTGTTTTAGACTGTCTGCAGAGCCTTTTAGTCTGAATATTTCTCTGTGGTTTGCTTCATTTTAACAATATTTTCATCTCAATATTTTCCAGTCTGGATTTTAAGTAGTGCCTAATTTTATCATAATGTTTACTAATTTTTAATTTATTGACCAGGTATATTAATATAGATGCAGACATACAGTACATTAAGCGTGTATATTTAATGTTTAACACATTTAGCTAACAGTATGCCTGCATTTGTGTCAAATATACACATAAAAATTGATTTTGTCTGTTGTTGATTTTAACAGTGGTGAGTATAATTATTCAAACTGTAACTTAAATGTCCAATGTGTAGGATTTAGGCAGATGCAACTAATCTAATACTGAGCACTAGCTTACTGATTCTGTAACTTTATCTAAATGTTACAGTAAACATTATCGAGCACTGCAAAGCAAAGTCATTTTACAATTTTACTGAAAACTATTAATCACTTCTGTTAAGAAAGAAATGTCTTTTATTATATAAACCAAAAACTCCTAACAAAGCAGCAGGTGAAAGAGTTGTCATTAGACATGTCAATCAAAGTCCAACATAGCAGACATATTTGACCTCAAATCTAATAAAAAGAATATTTGTACAGACAGACGACCACATCACTTATTTGAGAGTCCAAATAGAACTGATGAAACTAGAATAATTGACTCCATCTGTATTTGCTTCATTTTGAACCCAAGGTCCTTTTGCCACCAAATGAACTTTAAAAGGAACTTTTACACAGGGATGGAAAACCTTGGGGCACAGAAATTAAAAAAAAAAAAAACTTTCACAAGGACTTTTTAAATTTTTGGGAGGCACACTTGTAGTGCTCTACACTTACATTTCCCACAATGTTTAAGCCAGTTTGTGTCTGTACACTTGTTTATTCCATTTCTACAAGCTTCACTTCATTTGGGTTTTGATCATTTGGAAAATGGAGGGAAAAAAGAGAAGCTATGAGAAGAGGATGGATGACGAGGTAATTTGCTGAATTTACTCTTTTGAGCTTTTGGGCATATTCAACTTCATCTTGTACAAATTTGCAGAATATGTTGAAAAGAAATTTAGCATGACTTCAAGTTGGCAACTCGAAGTGACTGATTTGAATACATTTGCAGTGAAAATGCAAATCACACAGATTACCAGAAATTATTTTATCCAGGTAATTAAGTTCCTAGTATTAAAGGTTCCTGGGAACATTGGTGGAAAAGGGGCTATGGCCGTTGCCACTTGAGTTAGAAAAAAATATCAATTTCTTGAGTATTTCAGAGGTTATTTTAGCTTAAAGAAGCATATGACTTTCATCACATTTTTTTTTCAAATTTGTAAAACCTGAGTAATTGCCTGATTATCACTAATCCTTTAGTCTTTCTGTGCTTACGCACCTAAATCACTTCCCACACGTGAACAACTTCGAAGATGACTCTATCATAAACACAGTCCACTTGTTTACAAAACAAACCATAACATCACTTGGACCTTTTTGGAAATTGTTTCTCAAAGTGTATTGTGAGAATGGTGACCGAGTGAAAGCAGTTTCTCACAGATTCTGCAAGAAAACGAGTCAGATTGCATGCACTAGGGTTGTTTTACAGAATGAGAATAGTCGGTGGATGCAGGTAAAGGCGACATTTGGGTTCAGCGCTTATGAAAACACAGTGAAATTACTGCTGTGTGGAATTCCCATTTCCACAATGCACTTTGGGACAAAATTTCCAAAAAGGCCTGAGTGGTGTTTCGGTTTGTTATGTAAACAAGTGCACTGTGTTTATGAAGGAGTCGTCTTTGAAGTTGTTGACTGTGATGGAAGTGATTCAGGTGTGTGAGCGTGAAAAGACTAATGAATTAGTGATAATTAGGCTATCACTCGGGTTTTACAAATTTGAAAAAGAAACATTCTGTGTATCTTTTATTTACTTTGTTTGATGTGAAATTAATTATAGTTTCTTTTGTATTATAACACTAGTTTTGTACTCATCTACTTTTAGGTATTTCTTAATTACTGTAATGCGTATTGTATGAGTAATGTTGATTAATGTGTAATGTCTATGTTAAATAAACCAACAAAACATTAAAATGTAATTATGTAACAAAATGTATCATTTAAATTAACTAGTTTATAAAAATTTATTTATTTATTTAAGGGACACTGCATATTAATGAACATATACATGTAAATATGCCAGATTCTAGCCACAGGCT
>JAPTGZ010000005.1:56877242-56888400 GCA_029814645.1 Fowleria isostigma
TAAAATAAAGGATAATTTGTAGATGTAAATATTTTCATCATACATTTGCTCTAAAACATTGAGGAAAATTTGGAGTCGTCATTATTTATAAATTATTATGTTATTATTTTCTTGGTGCGGCCCACGTCACATCAAATCTGGCTGAATGTGGCCCCTGAACTGAAATGAGTTTGAGACCCCTGTTTTAAATAAATAAACTAAGCTATGAAGAATATTTAATACAACGTTATGAATGGACAAAATATGTCACAGAAACATAAGTGATGAGCGTGAATGTCGTCTTTGCTCGGAGCTCGGCGGATGCGCCATTCCCTGACCCTCTGCTGCTGGATCCTGCTCCTACATGAGACTTGGAATCTGTGCTCTTTGATCAACTCGCGAGATCATGTGGCTCGCGGAGCTTTAGCTTGGCACGTGTGCTGGGCTTTTTTTTTTTTAAGTGTGGCTCTCAGCTGCCGAGGCGGATGATGATGATGGCGGAGCTGGTTCAGGGACAGGCCTCGGTGGCTCAGCCCGGAACGAAAGATGACTTCGCAGACACGATACGTCGGGTCCGACAGGTAAAATGCTCTTCTGGGAAGACGAGTGTGATAATTACGGACCACGAACAGAGTGTTTGCATGTGGAGCAGGACAGGACTTTGGTCGGGGCAACCCGGACCCCCTACTCCAAACACTCCTCATGTACCCAGCAAGCTAGGAGCAAGGCTAACGTTAAATAGCCGACACATTATAGCTGAGCGCACAGATTAGAGTTTACAGTGACCTGAAGGTGTTTAACCATCGGCGTCCAAAGTGTCCAAACGACCAGGAAAGTCATGTCCGAACCAATACATAAAGGCCTCGTGTGATGTCGAAGTTTGTGCAACTTTAGTAAGTTAAGTCGACACACTGCAACCTGTTGTCAAGTCACAGAAGTTGTGGTTAGCTTAGCTCGCTAACTCACTAACACAACTTTCCTACGCTGCAGCTTGACTCACAACTTCACATGATATTGGGTTCAGATACAAGGCCAGAATAAGCACAGAGTCCGACACACGCTGTCAAAAAGTTAGCACGCTAGTTTTGAAGTCCTGAGTGTTAGCGATAGTAAAACAGGTTGTAGCTCCAGTTAGAAAAACATACAGGGTTGTTGGAGTGACGACACTTGGTACAGACACAAAAAAAGCCCTTCACCTCCTTTCTTTTACTCGATCCAAGTTGATGTGTACAATTTGTGCAGCACTTTGGCAGCAGCGGTTAATCACGTAAACCAGTAAGCTAGTAAAGCTAGTGTTAGCTTGCTAGCATGTGTGGTACCAAATGTACCATCAGGCAGCGTTGGAGTTAGGCCATGTAATGTAACGTCATCTGTTCAAATAAGCCCCCCCCTCCACTCCTCTTGTCGAGCACACTTGGATTTTTCCATTCCTGGCTGGAAAATACCTGAAAACGCAACGTAAATTGCAACGTAAATTTCGCTGCTCACCCCTTTGGCTCAATGCTTAGCACAATCCACGACAACAACAGGAGGCATTTTATCCACTAGGCTACATAGTTGGGAGTAGTGCTGTCTGTTATGAAAATTGTTTACAACTTAATTCATCTAATAAGGTGTAAAATTAAACTTCAGCTGTGCACCTGCAAAATTTACACCTTAGAACATTATTAAAAAGGGTATGATGCTTGCCTAAACATTGCAGTCTTTAATATTTCAGATTCTTCTATGAAAACAAATGGTATTGCATTATTGTTGCATCAATTGGCTTCTGCTGGTAATACATTTCAGTCATGAATTCAAAATAGCTTTTCAGATAAGAAAATTAGCTTTTTAAATTGATGGATAGAATGGAATTTATCCACTTGAACCCAACATAAATAATGGCTCATAAATTATTGTAAAAACACCACTACCTCACCTCATGTCGCAGCCCCTTGTACATATGGATAATCTATTTACAATAGTATGAGTAAACGCTATAATATATTTATATATATATTATGCAAAACTATAGCTTACAATCATTATGGTCACCGATAAGTCATATGTTCTTCATTGCTGTTAAAATATGAGCATGTGCAATAAGCTCATTGTAGAATAAGCTCACACCTTATAATGTTCCAAATAAGACAATGTAGATTTGGTTTCACACGCTAAGCATTCACACGAGGGCCATACGATATTGGCAGAATCTGCGATATGTGATATGGGTATACGGCATTGCTATAACAATAATATTGTGGTATTTCTCATTAACCTAAAGAAATGACAATTTCATCTTCAAAAAAAAGTATTCCTAAACAGTGTTGAAATGAGCCAATTGTTTGTATGCCAACTCAGTTATTTAGTCTATAATATAAGACAAAATACTGTACTATTACAATCAATTATACAATTCTGTCCAAGAACCTGGTGATGCTGCTACCATAGACTTTCAGTCACATAGTCAAATATTTTATCATTTTTTCCCCTCATATATAACAATGTGTAAATAACATGCCTGTATTTCACAATAACAAAAGTGCCAGAGTACCACCATGTAAGAACTTCAGCATAACAATATTCCATTGCTTTCCTGGTTTGGTAAATATTGCATATAAATTTAAAATCTTTAAATGTAAGTGTTCAGACCTTGGTGCTCTGAAAATAATCGCATCTTTTCAATATTAATAACACGTAAACTTGCATTCAACCACCAGCAGCAGCATTACCTCAGGGTTTTTTTGCAGAGAAACTAGCATGTTAGAGTAGTGGAGAAAACCACTCTGGTCCCTGATGACATGTAAAACAAAGTTAATGGAAAAAAGAAAATAAATGATTGCACGTCTTTGCAATATGAATATTGCACACTCTGTTCTTATGATAACAATATCATTTCTATATATTGTGTAGCCATAATTCACACTCAGAAGGCTACGTCAGATATCAGATGCTGTTAGACTGGGCCCTGCATATGTATGTCAATATATTTTGGAATTGCATTTACACCTTTTGGCCAATCAAAGTTATCAGTCACTAAGTTGCACTCAAATGTGGAGAGTTTACCTCTATACTAATGTCACCCTTTAACACTATTCTACTGTATCCAATAAAGAAGAATGACATAACCTATAAAGCTCCTTTGAAGACTTAAATATTTTAGAATTTATCTCGGGACATAGAAGAATAAAATAACATGGACTTTGTCATTGTGTGGCATGACACAATGAAAAGCAAAGCCTTTACTCTGGCTGAGAAATCACACACTTTGCCAGGAGCAGCTGTCCTGAACCAGGCACAAAAGCTGTGCCTGTTGTTGCCATCAGTTTTGGCAGAACAAGCTTGAAGCATTTTCTGGACAGTTTGTCCCATATTTAAATATATACCCAGATAAATAAATGACATGGCAAAATGGATTTGTGATGTCAATTGATGTAATGAAAGCTGAAATAACAAAATGATTTGAGTTCTGTATAAACTGACTGTGGACATCCGGAGTACACAGGTGTCAGTAATTCTATATGAACCTTCAAGGAATAGTAACTACAGATTGTTTATGGCTAGAGGGTAAACATGTCCACATCCTTTCCTTCAGACAGATGTCATCTGGTGCTCTACTTTTAATGCTTCTTTAACTCTCAGGTTGAAATATAAGTCGCCTGCATTTTCAGTTTTTACATTTGGTGCATGCAACAGAAAACTCCATATACTAACCAGATGTATTTTCATTCACATTTGAAGATGGTAGTGATCATTCTGTTTGTTTGTATAGTCATGGCCTTCTGATCTTAAGATATGGAATGCATAGTGCAGTCGTTGCCAGTAAGTCTGTAAACGATAAATGACCTGTTTGATGGTTTTAATGCACATTTACTGTACAACTGTAAACAACTCAAACGCGCTGTCCTCATAGGTATCAAGTATTTGGGTGTGATTTGAGCTTGCATTTCACTTGTGTTTTATTAGCCATCGCGTGACTGAGTCGGAACACTAGTCAGTCTGAGCTAAGCTTAGCATGACATTTTGGTTACGTGCAGATAGTTTAGAGCTTAAGATTTCCACCAGGAAAATTTGTCTCTTCATCACTCTTTTCAAATGGGCTATCGTGTATTCTTTGAATCAACCAGATTGTACTAGTATGGATGGTATGCTGTTTTATCCTCAGTATAGGATAGCATGATTTCTCACTGAGTCAAAAAGATGTTTTTGGATTCCAATATGTATTTTAATTTTTACAAAAAAGATTCTTTCAAATACATACTGAAACTTTTAGAAAGCTGATTGAAAGTTATGTTCAAAGTATTTCTTTTATTCACAAGGAAAATTTACAGTAAAAATGTGCGTTGGCTTTGTAGGCCAGACCAGTCCACAGTGGTGTTTACCCAGAGGCCTCGGTGGACATCTGAGGGGGTTATGGACAGTTTGTCCCAAATGGTTGCCCACATAAACCACTAGCCTGCATAACTACAAACTCCCACTGATGGCTGCAGCATGATAGTTCTGTAGCAAATATATTTTTGTGCACACATTCTTTTAGCATCTTACTAAATGCAGTTGGAATTCCATATTTATTTTTGGTACTTAAATCCTCCAACAGGTGTTCTAATGTGGGTGAAATACTGTTAAGAGTTCTGTAATTGTGCAACATGAAAATTCACTCTCCTTAAGGTGAAGTACATGCAGAGCTCTTGCACCGGCACAAAACAAGTACTTCATGTACTGTACAAATGCCGATTTGAATCGTAGTCTGTATGACTCAATGCATGCTCAAAGGAGTTTTATCTGCATGTTTACTACAGTAAGCATGTAATAAGTCAGTGGGAATGTTAATACTCACACAGCACATGGTCCACTTAAACCCCATTGGCTTTTGTTTGACAGAACAAGACATGATATCCCGTTTAATCAGGTAATTGTCACTATCATATAGAACGCACAAAGCTCTGCCAAGGCAACTAAACCCCTCAGTGTAGTTTCCTTAGCAATTATACACAATGAAGTATGCACAGAATATTGCGGAATTAGGATTTAGAGATAATTGTTCACTGCAACTTTGATTATGGACCTTTTCCTAGTAAAACTTATTGTAGCACCATAACTTGAAATTATCCGTATACATGGTAAATTACAATAAAATCTGAGGAGTTTTGACAGGTATTTTTTGGGAAAAAATATCCCGTGTAAATTGATACAGATCTCTTTAAATGATGCCAATAAACCCTTTTTATAAGAACTGTCTGTACCATAAATAAGTATGGAAGTGCTGTCATGTCAGTATTTTCAGGACACTGACTGAATTTCTTGCGTATTGGAAGAAATGGCTCTTCAGGCATAGAGGTGTGTACTGACAAGAATCTGGTGATGCTATAGAAATCACAATACTGGAATCATGATACTGTAGATACATTGTTATCATGTGTTATAAGATTTGTGCACCTTTGAGCAGGATCTTAAACTGTAGTGTCTGTAAAACCTTATTTTATTTATTTTTTGTGTGTATTTTTTGTACCGGTAGCGCCAGATGTTAAAACTTTATTTATCCAAATCCTGCACTTTGAGGAAAGTTTTGTGATATAGCATTAAATCCTGTTCTAATCAAAATGTGTCTTGTATCTGCACACATTTTTGCCCTAATTCAATTTTTCCAGGAAATGATCTTTAATAAAAAAAAAAAGTAAACAAAAAATATTGCCTTGTTACAAGTATTGTTACATCACAATATGTCGTTTTGTGGGAATTGCGGTAAATGAAAAAGCAGTTTCTCACGTCGACAACACATCAGCGTGTCATTTATTTTGCCACACAGTAAACTACCACAAACAACATGGCGTAGCCCCTTAAATCACCACCCAAACCCAACACTCTTAAAGGGACAACCCTAACACCTAGGGTGAAACATGCAGATCGCCCCCACTTGGAATGGCGGTGCACAAATCTTATAACACATAATAACAATGTATGGTGAATTATGTCCTGTGAACCTACAGACAGAGCCCACTACAGTATCATGATTCCAGTATTGTGATTTGTATAGCATCACCAGATTCTTGCCAGTACACACCTCTATGCCTGAAGAGCCATTTTTTCCAATAAATAAAATAAGGTTTTACAGACACTACAGTTTAAGATCCTGCTCAAATATTCAGTTAGCTGTGAAAAGAATGCATAGTGGACAATGTTATCAATTTAAAAAAAAAAAAAAAAAATACATGAATGACTTACAATATCACAATACTCGTCGATTTCTTATGTTACAGCAGATCTCATGTATGGGTGTAAGAAAATATCCTGATACTTCATTTTACAATACAGATACACTATTGTAAAATGAAATATCGTAATATACTGCGAAACCAGTATTTTCTTACACCCCTGTTCAGGCTTAATTTTCAACATTGGTGCATACACTGAGCTTGAGTGCTCTAATACATTTGCTATGTTGTTGACATCGGGTTTTAGTCAGTTTCTTTTTTTAAAAAAAAAAAAGAGAAATAGGTATCTGTTTTAATACACAGACCTTATTTCAAGTTGTGGGCTGATGCTTACATTTCTTTGGTAAACAATTTTGCATCAAATATGAGAGTTTTCTTGCGTGTTGACTGCAAGTGCACGGCTTTTTATCATACCTGACCTGTAGCTGCAGCATTTCCATGAATAATGTCAGTAGTACACCTGCTTGTTTCTCTATTTTTCTTTGGCACCAGTCTTCCACAAGTTCCACTGGTGGAGTAGATAATCATTCCGGGGGGGGGGGGGGGGGGATAGAATACTAATTGCCGTCGGTTTTCATATTGAGGAAAAAATTCTTGTAAGGCACACATCAATTTAGTGCAATTTTCTGAAATACTATACTTTTGTATGAAAGGAAAGGTGGCAGATTAACAGCGAGTGGAGTGGAAAATGCTGTTGGGGGTCTTGAGCAGTGTGGCTTCAGAGTTAAACGTCCATTTCTGTAGAAAAGGAGTTTTTACTTTAGTTGGCAAAGGGGCTTATTTCTAAAGTAGACATTTCTTTTTGGCTAAGCTATCATGGGAATATATGAGCTTTTTAGTATTTATATGCAAGACATACAAGAAAAATCTGAAGTGAAAAGTATGTTGAACTTGAAGGTGACAGTGATGATTCCTTATCAGTTTGATGTGCAAACACCAGATTCTAACTCAAAACCACTGATAAATATGGAATTTATTTGGTGAATGTGTTTTTAGCATCTGTTTTTCCCTTTTCCATTCCCCTACTCCCTCTACAAACAGTAATAATGACAGCTCAAGCTTTGGGCATGTATAAATTGCTGTGTATCTCGATCAGTGTGATTTGTCCTTGAAAGCAGTGCAAAGTTGGTTTAGTCAGAGCAAAACCAGCAAATGGATGACGGATGTGATTTTAAGAGAGGACAAGTAAAGCGGAGGGACACTTTTGCTTCATGGAGAGTCCAGTGTTCACTTGAAACACAATTACAAGTTGCAAACAAATCTGAAGCATGTTCACAGAAAACATTACAAAGTGGTGTCAGCTTTTCACCCTCACTCCATCTGTCTTGCTGTGATTGTGTCTCCAGATGGCAGCCAAGATGGGAGGAGACCAGATGCCCAACCTGAACAATTCATCTCCAGTCATAGACCCCTCCCTCTATGGCTTTGGAGGCCAGAAACGCTCGCTAGACAATGGAGGTAAACTACCACTGAAGACTCACATGTTGGTGTATGTCTGTAGAGCTGTCTGATATATTGATATTGGGGCTGGGCTATATGACCAAAAGATCACCTGACAATCTTTTGAGGTAAAATCACTCTCAACCACAGTTTTTTCACTTCTGTAAAATGTAGAAAGGATGCAACCAAACGAGTTTTCCACTTGTTTTCTCTGGTTCCTGGAGGATTATGCTGTGTCTGATGGGCTACTGTATTTATCTGACTTAGTGACGCTTCATTTTTGCATCATATGACTGAAATTATTGCATTATTTTTGACAATCTAGAGCAAGGGTCTCAAACATGAATCCCGGGGGCCAAAACCAGCCCACCAAAAGGTCCAAGCCCGCCTCTGGGATGAATTTGCAAAGTGCATAAATTGCACTGAAGATATTAACAATCAAGGGTGTCGAACACATTTTAGTTCAGGTTCCACATTCAAAGCAATATGATCTAATTTAAAATAAAAGCACAATATCCTATAAATAATGACTTTACTTTTCTAGGTTCAACTGGACTAGTTTTGCTCTTTTAAAGCAAAACTTGTCCAGTTGAACCTTGAAGAACTACCAAGAAGAGCAATGACCTTAGCAAATGAGAAATTATTCTTATTTGAGTTCCAAACTCCAAGTTTTGAACAATATTATACTTGTTACCAAATGTTTGTATAACATTGTGTGTAGTGCACATGTATAAATGATAAGTTTAGGCATAATGTTAAAATTGCACTTATTTTTCTTTAAAATTTCATTTTTTTTAAGGTTATTCACATGTTTTTGTTTTTTTTTTGTGAAAGGATACGTTTGTAAATGTAAATATTTTCATAATTTAATGATTTATTGCACTAAACCAAAGAGAAAAAGTTGTAATTATAGGTTATGATATCACTTAACTGGTTTGGCCCACATGATCCAACTGAACTGGATGCGTATTCCCTGGAAGAAATGAGTTTGACACCAATGACCTAAAGGCACTGGTTACACCTTCATGTGTATAGAGCTACAGTCTTTCTATTACCTAGAGAGTAGCTATTTTGGTCCATCATTGTTTAATAATGGTAAATGGTCGATACTTATAGCGCTTTTCTGTACATTAATGGTGCCCAAAGTGCTTTACAATACAAGCCTCACATTCATCCATTCACGCACACACTCATACACCAGTGGGCAGCTGCTGCCATGCAAGGCGCTACCAGGCCTCACTGGGAGCATTTTAGGGTTCAGTGTCTTGCCCAAGGACACTTCGACATATGGACAGTTGGAGGCGGGATTCAAACTGCCAACCTTGGATCATTGAACGGCCCGCTCTCCCAACTGCGCCACAGCCGCCCAAATTATTTAATAATGAATAAATAATGTTTTTTTACACTAGCATAACTCTGACATCCAGAGTCTGATTTTACACAGACACTTTAGAGTTCAGATGCCAAACCCACAGCTGTCAGACCTGGGGTCACTGTTTCTTCAGAGACAGTAAAACAGCATGTTTCACAAACTCTGCAAGTTAATGCAGACTAAACCTCAACACTTCAGTGCGGACAAACACTTAAAATAAAGTTATTAGCCTAGCCACCTTTGTTTGGACATTAATGTAACCAACTCACATTAATGCAACACTGAGAAGCACCCGTTGTGGAATCTCATAATTACACTGAGGAAAAAAATGCTAGTGAACTTGTCAGAGCTGTTGTTTACTCCATCAGGACACAATTTTTAAGGTCCCTCCAAAAGTAGCTCATATGACTTGAGCCTTCACAATGAAGGTGAAGATTAATCAAATCTGCTCTAATGAAAAAGAGTAACAAGAGTAAAAAAGAGAGGCTGAAAATGTTTTGTTTTTTTTTTAACCTCGGCCACACAGCCACAGGGTATTATCATCAGTTGATCGTCAGTCTGTCCAAAAACTTTGGAATGCAGGAATAGTCAGGCCACTGGGGGCAGTCACCACAGTCGGCCTTATACACTCCGTGGATATCTGCATGTACTCGAGCCACACTCAATGCTGACCCAAACTGGATGACACCTAGCTGATACTGGGACATTTATGGTGTTATGAGACGTGTCTGTATAGTTACTTCAGTTTGTGCGTGCGCAGCAGTGAATGTGTGTACGTGTCCAATGTGCATGTGATTATGAGACGGCGGTGCAGGTGTATTGATGGATAGACGGAGACAATGACTGGAGCAAAAAGTAGTTTATTTAGGCTGAAATACACAGTAACATTAGAGTGTATGTGGCCCAAAATAAAGCCCTCTTCAAATCAAACACAGCATGTTACTTGTATTCACATCCTCTCGGAAACTTTGAGTTTTTGGGAAGGAGGAGAAGCACCTTCGGCCCTGGAGGAAACCGAATTTTCCCCTGTGTCCCCCAACCACAGTTAGGAGACCAAAGCAGGAAAGGTTTAACAATGGCATTGGTACGCTCGGCTATGAAACCTCAAACGTCCGTGGACAGTACACAGCATGGGTGAGGAAAAAGAGAGAGATGAATGAAAATGCCTCTGTAAACCAAGGTTTGTGGCATGATGCAGGTAGAGGGTCTTCAAATGCGAGCATGTTATGTTTAAAAAATAAATTATACTCACTGATGGAGAAAATTATTGTTTTCACTTTATTCAGGACTTTTTCAATAGTGCTACAAACTAAAAGGGTTTGTAAATATTAACCTCACTAGAAGGGCTGGACAATATAGAAAAACAAAAGCTTTTTTTTTTTTCCACCCTATAGACCCGTTGACAAGTGATGTCATGCGCACATAATTTTTTGTTCTGTCTCAGACTGGAGGGCAAAAAGACTGTGCTCCTGCAGCGCCTTGCATTGGGTTTTAGCTGTGAAGTTATCAAAAGACCGTACTAAACTTAAATCCAGCCAACGGACCAACAAACGAATCAGCTTTTCTGGTTAAATGAAGGATGAATGGATGTAAGGAAGGACGTAAAGTTTTCTAACTCGAATCCCCACTATCCAGATAAAACACCAGAGAATTCCCTGCAGGAAACACCCATAGTTTCAGAAGAATTAAGGATGAGTATGGACCCAATTCAAGGTATGATGAACCTTCAGAAGAACGTTTTAGAGACAGTAGCGGAGAAATGGGAGATGAGGGAAACGGACATGGGGAAACGGAGCAACCGACACGGAGATGATGGCATCATAGACAGGAGAAGATATAAAACGCATTTATAGTGGACACTCTAGGAAAAAACAGACAGTCACATGTGGGACAGACAAAGGATGCCTAGTGTTCATCTTTTAGACGGTGTGGGTTTAGGTTATGACACTGATGACACCAGGCTTTTAGCTAGGAATTTTTGAGAGGGCATCCACTTTTTCCTGCAATGGTACAATGTGTGCGAGCGCCGCATCTCGCGGCAAAGCCGCGTGGCGAGCGCCGCGAGATGTGAGCTTTGCCATGAGATGTGAGCTTTGCGTGATTCCGCGAGACTGCAAGAAAAATCCAAAATGGCGGCCCGGTGGCGGCGAAGCGGCGAATTTTGAACATTGAACGA
>JAPTGZ010000005.1:56907110-56917470 GCA_029814645.1 Fowleria isostigma
CCCTAAATCATGGGGTAAAAAAAATAATAAAATGGAAGCACTAACACTACTGTTCCGCATTAATGTTACTGTAAACATTAGACCATTGGTCATAATGGGCCTCACTCACAAACAGTGCTTAAACTCTGTGTACAATCATTTGACGCACAGATCTTGGATTCATCAATATTTTTTTTCCCAAATTTGTTCTTACTCTGAACAAATTTAGAACTGCGTCCGCACAAATGAGGACAGGTGAACTGACTTGGAAAATGTAAACGCGTACCTTTTTTTTAAGTACATGTAAAGCATATAAAACCACTTTCATTTAAAAGATTTAATTAACATTTTTAAAAATCATTAATCTACTAAAAAAATCGGCAAAATGTATTAAACGACCAAGAAATGGACACACTTTCATACACAATATGAGAATTATTTTACTCAACAGTCCAGTGAGAATGCATTTGGAGGTGGGGTTGTAAGAAGTGGATTTGTTGGTGAGCATCTTTTGTTCTAGTCTTTCATGACGATGGTTTTTAGTATTTTTAGTAAGTCTCTGTTTAGGTGAAAACACCATACACAAACCCTGAAACCCCTCCAGAGGTGCACTATAATAACAAAGATGCCCACACACACACACCCTAATAGTGCATGTTTGGCATGCTTAAGGGCCGTCAGATGGGTTTTGGATACTGTGGATATGGTTCTAAACTACTTCATACCTCTGAGAAGGTGTGTGTGACAGAGCAGCCGTGTGCATCACGTCACTTTCCACACGGTGCGTCTTTTTTTTCTTCTCACTTTTTAGAGGAGAAGGCATGTTTAGTCCACATTTTTGAAAACCGAATCCATGAGAGTGTGACAGATCATCCTGGTCCGTGCTGTGTCCTCCAGAATCTTGCAGTGACCCATGACATTCCTGTTAGACCCGGCGCGGAGCCACAAAACTATACACAAGAGGACGCCAAACTGAATTTACTACTTCTCTCCCTCCTTGTGTAACCGCATCCTTCATTCATAAATCAACTCTAGGCAAGCGGAAATGCTTGAAATATTCTCCTTATATGGTGAAATAGGGGCATGATAGTATGTTAATCACAAACGTACGCAAGGTGGTGAGAACAAGATTGGTCACTGCGTAATTTTGTGAACTTATTTTGTACAAGAAGAACATTTCCACGCACATGTTAGTGAATGAGGTCCATTGTATTGGAACGCATCAAACTAATGTTACGATATGGTTTAGGATGTGATGTTACTTATACTCTCCAATATAGGTAAAAACAAGTTGAGTCAGTTCTTGGTTTGAAATCTTCTGAAAATAATAAAACTGAAGTCGTCTGCAGCTTATCCACACTGAGGCTCAGGGTACAAAGGCATTTAAGATGTCATGAAATCATAAAGTTAGAAGAGCTGCATAAAGCAACAAACACGCCCAAAAATTATATTCAGTATTTACATGTAGAATACTGGCATCCTGAATTTGATCTCTGGTTAGTGCAGGGTCTTTGTATGGAGTTTGTATGTTCTCCATGTAATTCCAATATAAACGGCGTTCAGCAGCTTAGTGGTTTGAAAAAGATGTAATTCAGACAAACTCTCTGTGTGCCGTTTGGATTTGCAAATTGGACTGTGGGATTCCATCCGAAATGTTCAGGGGTTCTAATAATGGAAGTTTGACGTGGAATCAATCTTCAATTATAATCATAAGTGTTGAGTCTGTAACTTGCAGAAACTAAGTACAAAAAGCGTATATTCAGCTCAACAGCTTGCCTTTTTCCTTCAGCAACAGAAATTTGGTGTTCTGCCACTGCGTGAAACTGATGAGGGGTGGGGGGGCGAGTGACCACCCTCCATTCTCCCTCCGAGGCTCATGTATACAGCACAAGTGGCATTCATTGGCTTCACTAAGGGCTTAATGATGGAGATAATGCGTGTAATGTGACATTAATTGTTAAAGGTGCATAATAACAGCCCTCAATCATGTGGAAGGCTGCCTGGCATCTAATGAGGGTCTTTCAACCCAATAGAGTGCAGCGAGGGAATGAAAAGGAGGAATTAGCTTATTGGCTATTCATGCCCACTCTATTGCCAGCTATTTAAAAGTCATTGACCATTGCTTTGGAAGGAGCAGTGTGTGTGTGTGTGTGTGTGTGTGTGCGCGCGCGCGTGCGCGCTTATGTGCATGTGTGTGTTTCGCTGACCTGTCTGTGTGTGTGTGTGCGTGCCTACAGTGGTGGGGGGGGTCGCAGGGGGCCTCTTTACCTAAGATAAAAACATGGCAATAGAAATGTCAAGTGGCTTTTGTGCATGTAGTGGGGCGAGGGAAACAAATAAACCTGGGCGTTGCGTCCCCCTCTCTGTGCATTAGCATATGAAGTGGGCCAATATGGTCGAGATGGTGGTGGGTCTGGGTGCTGTCAGCCATTCCTTAAAGGGTGCAGTGATTAATATCTTTACGATGCCATATGCAGCCCGTTGCCCCTCTGTTTTGACCCCCTACACACACTCTCACACTGCTTGATGAATCAAACCACCCACCAACCTGCACAGACTTCACTGCAGGCTAAACTGACGGCAGCCACAGTGAACAAATGGACCTGGGATTTTAACCAAAAAAAAAATCCAAAATTACATCACTTTTACTACCTTATCTGTCTGCATCAACCTCAGTCAGCCTTGTACTGATTGAGGTTTGATCTGTAATGGGTTGGTTGTATAACTTCCTAGTTAAATTATTCTGTTTTAATTTTTTCGTTTTTATACTTTTATACTTAATTTTTTTTTTTTTGCATTCAATGTGGACTGCAAAGTAAGATTTTCATTTTACAGAAAACCTGTTTTTTTACTGTACACGTCAATAAATGATCTAGGATGGGTTAAAAGCAAAAGACAAGTTTCGGTGTGTGGTGCATTTTTACATGTGACAAATTACTGACAAATAAAGGTTACCATTATTATTGTTAAAATGTTTTGACTCTTGAATCTAGTTCATTCAGATTTTAAAATGGATCTACACATATTTATGTTTGGGGGAAAAAAAACATTACATTTATTAAGTCAAAGTATAGAGCAGTACCTATATAAGAGAGTAAAAGTTAAAAAAAAAAAAAAAAATCAGAAAGCGGTTTATGCAGTATGTCTAGTTTCAAAGTATTACGTTATAGAGAATTCAGAATAGAATGTATTGTGGAACATAATGCTTTATTGAATCTATCTGCACGAAATAAATACACAATTTTTAGTCTGTCATTGTAGAGTGGATTTAAATACTTTGTGAGTCTAGTCGGTAGGTGAATAATATAGTGCTCTATCTTCACGTAGATTATTTCTGTGTAGAAAGTATTGACCAAATCTGACATAAATGTAGTTTAGTAAAATTGCAGTATTTCACTTGGTGAGGCCTAAGCTGTTGTGATGACTTGTTTTCAAAAACAAAAAAAAAGTTTTTGTTTGGTATTAATTTATACTATTGCCCTATTTAGTAAATATGTCAAGGAAACTAAATAAATCTGCTCTGTAATAAAATAAACACAATGCATTTTGTGAACAACAGAAGACCCTGTGCTTTTAGGAGGTTGTTGGCCTGTACTTTTCGGCTATAGGTGTATTTTCTTTTCACAGATAACTTTCAGTTGGATACTTTGCAAAAAATGTTTACATGTGGGAGAAGTCTTTTCCCTGCATTATATTATATTATATATTATATTATATTATATTATATTGTCTCACAACTCTCAAATTGTTATTCCAGTGCAGAGTGAATATACTTTATTAGATGGATTTCCTGATACTCCAAAAAAATAAATAAATAAAAAATGTAAAGCTGTATTTCTTTAAGTCGTCTGTAAGTTGAGGTTCAAAGTGCAGTTTCAGTTTGCCATTGAAAAGTTTCCAGTTCAATTGTGTGAGGTAATTTTATGTTTTTTTTTTTTCTCCCTGATACATAGTGAAGCTCTGTGGGTGTCTTCAGTATTTCACTGTTCACTTCAATAACTTAATTTTATACATTACACACATAACTAGTTCCTTAAAACTGAACGAATGAAAGGTATTATCTGTGAAACATCTTCTGTCATTAAAAAACACATTAATCTTTTGAGTTTGCTTTGATGGGGAGGAAAATATTTTGTCTCCAAATTTACTTGTAATTTTCATGTAGCTGATGCTAAGTTTAAAGTCATTTACATGTTTTATTATTTTCCCTGAAAGTTTTTTTTTTTTTTTTTTTTTTTTCTCTGAGCACCAGCAGCTAACCAGTCCCTTGGCTTTGCCCTGAATGGCGTCACCAGTTGCACTTTTGTATCCCCTCCTTTTTCTCCAGCTCACTAAACCAGTCTCATTAATAAGGCCCGTATTATCTGTCCTCACTACAGCCCAGTCCATGAAATGAATAGTCAGGGTCTTCATTGCTCTCTGCTGTCTGACTAGAAGACCTCATAATGGCTTCATTAAGGCAGAAGTTTCATTTGGTTGACAATGGGTTAATGGTCCATGTGCAGTCTGTTGGCAGCAAGGGATAGGCTTTGGGAGGAGGAGAGGTTTTTGATGAGCGTTTTCATTGAGAGGTCAGCCAGGGTCATCCGAGTGTCAGCCACAAGTGAACAAATGTGTAATTGATGTTTGGACAGCCCCGGTGTCCCCCGGGTAAGCACCCTCAGCCTTTTTCCTTCATAGATGTGTGTGTGTGTGTGTGTGTGTGTGGGGGGGGAGGAGTTGTATACCCCCGTTCACTCCCTCCTCTCATCACAGAAGACAACACAGAGTCAAGAATGAAAAGGCTAAAAGAGACAAACGATATCCCAGAAGGAGGATACGCTTCAATTTTGGGCCCTTTCTCTTGCCAGCTATGTTTCATTTTTCCCTGCTGGTGTAATTGCCCTCCCCACACGTCAGGAAGCTGGCATCTTACTCCGAGGAGGGGGTGGTGTGCAGGAGATGTCTCCTTTTGTTTCCCGATTTGCATGGATGTTACCAGAGAATAGTAGATAAGTGGTGAGACACATGCCAGAGAGTTTTCATAAGGTAGCACTATCCTGTCAGTTCTGCCAAGCGACGGATCCAGCAGAGTCTGAACTAAAAAGTGGCTGGAAACGGGCCAGGCCTGATGTGTTGTCTGAACAAGGTGTCGCTCTCAAGGCAGCATGAACAGCTTTTTGTCGTAGAGGTCAGAAATGGAGTCATTGCAATTGGGCTGCACGGTATTTGCAAAACTTGCGATATAGGTGTACAGCATTGCGAAAACAATAATATTGAGATATTTCTCTTTCACCCAAAGAAATACCAAATTCTTCTAAGAAAACTGTTCCTTAACAATCTTAAAATAAGCCAGTTTTAAGCTGACTCAGTTATTTATAATTTAATTCAAACATCAGTACATACTGCACTATTACAATCAGTGACACAATTCTGTAGTAGAAGCTGGTGATGCTGTTACCATAGACCTTCAGGTACAGTCAAATATTTGGTCACTTTATTCGCATATAACAATGTCATGGATGTATTTTATAATAACCACTGTGCAAGAGTACCACCATGGAAGAGCTTAAACTAAACTATATTCCATTACTTCCCTGGTTTGGTAAATACTGCATATTAAAATGCAGTAAATATATGTATTCGGACCTTGGATAAAGTTGTGTTCTGAAAATATTCACATCTTTTCAACATTAATAACATGTAAACTTGCATTCAACCAGTAGTAGTAGCATTATTTTAGTTTATATATCAGAAAAACTATCATGTTGGTGGTAGAGAAAACCACTGGTACCACATGGAGAGAAGAAGAGAAAGTTAATGGGGAAAAAAGAAAATAAGTTATTACACATTTTTGTGCTGTGAATATTGCACACTGTTATGATATTAATATATTTTTAATATATTGTGCAGTCCTACATTGCAATATGTTGATTTAACAGTAAAAAAAACTATGCAAGTTGTTTGTGCACATGAAAGTAATGTTGAATAATGTAAACGAGCTGTATTACCCTTATATAGATCCACAAAATTAGTCAATGAGAAGAGTTTTAATTGGTGGTAGGTTATTAATTCATTCTTCGATGATTAAGGACTAAAAGCAAAAAACAGTTTTTGGTCTTTCATTGGCCTCAAACATCAACAAATTGAGCTGGATGGTCCAACGATCGTCAAATAACGTTGACATGGTTTAAATCACATGGCCCTCAGTTACACAGATGGACTTAAAGGCTGATATCAACGCTGGCAGAAGTGGAGTGTCCTAGATGAAGCACATGTTGAAAAATAAACATAACTTAAACCATTTTTTCCCACAAACTTTTCTGAAGCCCCCTCGTTGCCCTCAGCCATTGCAGCATAGTGTTGTCATCAGTATGTCGTCCGTCCGTCTATCTATCCATATGTATAAAAACTTTGGCATGGACTGAAGGCTGAGGGTTTTCAAGTGCATGTACATAATGTTATAACTTTATATGGAGATGACATGTTTAGTTTTGTCTTAACCCTCTCATGTATAGTGGTCACTAGAGTTATTGTCTTGTATATTTATGGGTTTTGTTGTTTTAGTTCCATATCGGCCAAGACAGTGGGCACTCGTGCACCATCCCATAATATTCTGACATTTAGACCATTACAGTAATTTTACTGTCCTGGATAAATCTGATCTGCTCCATGTTTGAGTGAAAATCAATTGCAAATTATTATTAGACTGTAATTAAGAGTTTTCTTAAACGAAAAGGGGTTTTTGGGTGAGTATAATCTCCATGAAGTGAATAATAACTAGTATTGGAGTATAATAAAATGTGAGAAAACATCAGATTAGCTGCATTTAAAAATAGCTTATTTTATAGTTTTCACACAATTTATCATTTCTGATATTGGGTTTTAAATACACAAAGCTGGTGTCCAGCTGAGTGGACATTTTTGTAACTCTGTAAAAAAACAAAAACCAAAAAAAAAATAGGTTAAAAAAATGTTCATGTCTAAAGAGGAACAAAAACATGCAGAAAAAAATCTTGACTAAGGTTCTCATCATTAATGCATCAAAGGGTTAATAAGTGCAACTAAAATACTGAAACACGAACCCATGTTTGAACTCAAAGTGGAATGTTTACCTGTTTCACTTGATTTTATTCATACATATTTTAATGCAGTAATAAATGTTTTACCCATAGATTCTAGGTGGGAAGTTTCTTCTAACAAGTGTCATGACCATAAAATAGCTGAAAAGAGCACATAACCTTTTTGGTTTGTTCAGGACCAGAAATCAGCCTTTAGACTTAAAAGGAAAGGCTGATATTTTCAATCTAGACTGAGAACATTTTAGCAGAGTTATGCAGCACGACCTGAAATTGGTCATGTTTGTATTTAAACTAACTTGAACTAAATGACCTTCCTGCATGTTTGTACCCTTGCTTCTGATGTGTTGGCCTATTTAACCCTTTGACTACCCCAACAAGAAAAAATCTGATGAAGACATTTTTTGTTCACATTTTTTATTCCCTTGGGTGAGGAATTTCTGTTTTTTTGTTTTTATACCATGCTTACCGATATTAACTCAAAAAGTGTCAAAAATTACTAAATTAATCCTTTCAACATATTCACAATGTACTACCACTATATGTTTAAAATTTGCAGCAATAGATGAACAGAGGTTTTGATTTTATAGAAAATAAACCATTATTTCATATTGGCTTTTTTTTTTTTTTTTTTTAATCGTATCATAAAGACAAATAAACCATTTGGTTGAGCATGTTTAATTACATGTCTAATTTAGGTTTTTTTAGTGGTATCAAATAATGTAATTGTGTTCAGGAAGGCCTCTTATACTATGATGTACCAAAAAAAGTGTTCGTATCTTTCATATTTTTACCAAAAACTGTCAAAATGTCTAGTGATTTTTCATCTTTCTTGGCCTCAATAAAGTTCAGATAAGTTGAGTACTTCACTTATTGAAATATAGTGACTCAAAATGTGCTAAACCATATGATCCAGCAAACTGTTAAAGTGTTAACAAACACTTGACAACTGGTCTAATGACTGGAATTAACAATTAGTCATTAACTAGGAAAATCAGCGGTTTGTGGGCAGACCTGGAACAAAACCAAACATGGTTGTTCTGGGGGTGAAGGTACCGACCATGACCGCTGACACTCACTCCTGGCGTTTATATTATTTTTTTATCTCATTCCCTGTTGTTCAGTCATCTTTAACCATCATCTGAAATGAAGGCAAAAGGAGCAAAAATCCTTGAAGAGAAAATTCTGTATCGGGGTCTTAAACACCCGGCCCGCCAAAGGGTCCAGTCCAGCCCGATGAACTGGTGGAATACAAAAATTACACTGAAGATATGAACGATCAAGGATGTTAAATAATTATAGGTCAGTTTGATCTAAAGTGGGTCAGACCAGGAAAATACTAACATAATAAACCATAAATAATGATTTCTCTTTGTTTTAGTGTTAAAAAAAAAAATTAAATTACAGAAATGTTTACATTTACAGACTAGCCTTTTACAAAAAAATGTGAATAACCTGAAATGTCTTAAGAGAATTCAGTGTAGTTTTCTGCCTGTTATTAAATGTTTTGTGTATTTTTAGATCCACTATGATCTGCAAGTTGTAACGAAAATGTGAAAATGAGCAGCTGAGGCAAAATAATGGCATCAATTGTTAAAATTGCACTCTTTTTCTTAATAAATTTCATTTTGTTCATGGTGGTTCATGTTTTTCACATTTTTTTTTAAAGGATGGTTTGTAGATGTAAACATTTTGATAATATGTTTTTACTTCTTTCACTCTAGAACACTAAAGTTAGACGTGCAAATTTTGCAGTTGATATTATTTATATATTATTTTAATGATCCGGACCTACTTCAGGCTGTATGTGGCCCCTGAGCTAACATGAGTGTGAGACCCCTCCTCTATTTGCTTCCTGTTATTCATTGGAACCATCACTTAGTTAAAACTTTTAAGCTTTCACACAAGCTTTAAATATATTATGCTTTATTTTTTGCATTTTTATGTTAGTTCCACTTTAAGTTGTTAGTAATTTGGATCCAAAAGTGTTGAAGACTGCAGTGCACATAGTAGAATAATGATAAAGGATTCACTGATGTTGATTTACACTCGAAACTTAATAAGTATACAGAACTTGAAATAGAAACAGGCGACGATAATTAAATCAGTCGTGTCTTTTTCCAGGTGGAGAAACCATCAAGAACATCAAGGAGCAGTCTCGCGCTCACGTGGAGCTCCAGAGGAACCCACCACCCAACACCGACCCCAACGTGCGCATCTTCTCCATCCGAGGCACCCCTCAGCAGTTGGAGAAGGCCCGTCAGCTGATCGATGAGAGAATTGGGGTAGGTGGTCCGCCTCTATTGTCCGGCCTGATATTCATGAGCACACATGTCAAAGCGGGGAGCCGCTGGGCCCGCTGTGGACACTGGTGGCCGGCCGGATGTCACCAGAGGTTAAACATGAAGAATCCATCAAATGGACTTAATGGAGTGCACCGGCGGCTGGTCCTGCCCTTTGACCTTGCCTGTTGGTTCCCTTTAAAGACAAGTGTGGTCTCTTACTTTCCTCCTCTTCCCCTTTTCTGTGCTTTAGGGTCCAGGGATGGGGGGCAGCAGCAGCTTCGGCATGAACCCCTACAACCAGGGACCAACCACTCCACCTCAGCAGTAAGGCCAACGTCTCTGCTCAAAATCATGAAAACGTAACGCATTGATATCTGTTGACTCGACTGGTTTTATTTTCACTGCAGTGGCCCTCAGACATTCATGACAGGAGGATGGGGTACAACCTTTCAGATATGGCAGCCTCAAGGCCAACAGGACCACAGTGAGTTTAACACAACTCATTTATTCTTCCCTGTACTTTCTATTAGTAAAACAGGGGTCTCACACTCATTTCCTCCAGGGGTCACATTTAGCCCAGTTGGATCTCCAGTGGGCCGGACTAGCACTATAACCTATGAATAATTACAACTTTTTCTCTTTATTTTAGTGCGATTAAAAAACGTTAAATTCTGAAAATATTTAATCAGGGGTCTCAAACTCATTTAGTTCAGGGGCCACATTCAGCCAAATTTGATTTGAAGCGGGCCAAACCAAAAAATAATACCATAATATATAAATAATGACAACTGTAAACTTCCCTCTATGTTTTAGAGCAAAAAAAAGTAAAATTATCCCATGAAAATGTTTACATTTACAAATTATCCTTTAAACCAATGTGAATAACATGAACAAACTGGAATTTCTGAAGAAAACAATTTTAACAATATTACATCTTAGTTTATCTTTTACAGATCACAGCGGATCTACAAATATACAAAACATTTAATAACAGGCAGAATATTGGTAAACTTGCATTTCAAATATTTCAAAATGTTA
>JAPTGZ010000005.1:56963242-56974213 GCA_029814645.1 Fowleria isostigma
TGTGTGTGTGTGTGTGTGTGTGTGTGTGTGTGTGTGTGTGTGTGTGTGTGTGTGTGTGTGTGTGTGTGTGTTTGAACATTAGGCTAAAAGATCAGGGTAAGTGAAACATGAGGATATGAAATGTTGCAGCAAAAAGATAATCACCTCACTGCTATGTATAGACTATTTTGAGCCATTTATTTAAAGACTAAAGGGGATTTTCAGGATTTTTAATGTTTACAGTCAACTCATATGTCATATATTTGGCTACGAAGCAAAGAACAAGACAGAAATGAGATGTGTCTTTCAGGCAGATGGAAATCTGAATTGCGCCAGTCACACAATGAGCAGTTTTAGAAAGCCAGTAAATAAAGTTTTATACTGGTTTTACTGGAGAACACCTCAGTCACCAGTAGTGCACAGACGACCTGTGGGTGACTGCAGTCATCTGTTGTTTAGTTTTGACTGAAAGTCTTGGGGTATTTCCACAGCTTGTAACTGACAAACCAAATGAAGTTTCAATTAGCAGGAAATTACCAAACAGCTCAAAACAGTTTCATACTTTTTATAGTTTTTTGTTGAAAACATAAGTCTTTTTTTTTTTTATTGGTGGAGACATGGAAGTGTCAGACTTCCTGATGGAGAAATGATAAATGGTCAGGAAAAAAAGATGAGATATCTAGATGGAGAGTTTTTCAGTGCTATTTACACTTACTGAGTGACGTCATCTGGTGTGTAGATGTTAACATACCTGTGTTACCCAGAAGGCACAAGTTCCACAGCAGAATCCAAAAACTGAAGACAGCGCATATAACCCCAAAACAGACCTCACTGTCTCTGCCTGTAATTCACACAACACTCTATGTATGTACGCACACGTCAGGTGTATCTGGGAAAAAGATACATTCTGTGGAATATGTGGTGTGGTCATGTCACTAACCTGTCAAATAATAACTAATAATGGATTAGATTTATATAGCACTTTTCTATTAAGCCATACTCAAAGCACATACAATGGATCACACAAAGTTTGTTTTAGGAGCGCTTCCTGGACTCAAAAAGGTAATGGTTTGAGGTGCTCTTTGGATGGGAAAATGTAGATCAAGAAAAAGGAAAATTCCAAGGCACTCTCATGTATCAAAATAAAAATAAAAAGCCTTTATTGCATTGGCTTAGGTTAAGGCCACCAAGTATCCAGGACTGAACGAGGACCTTGATTTCAGTGTCTCTCTGATTTTAGATCGTTTTTGGTCTCTTCTTCTTATGATATGTTTTCTTCATTTATCTTTAGTTTCCCTTTTCTCATGTGTTTTTTTTTTGAGTTACTCCATACAATGTTTTTTTACTTGGTTGCTTGTTTTGTTTTGTTTTTTTCTTTAATATGAGATATCCTGTATTATGCAATGTTTGATTTTATGTCTCATTGTGTTTAGTGAGGTTGACACCTGGTGGAGGTCTTATATATGACACTTCTCTACCTGAGCAGCACATCTTAGCTGCAATGTGGAGGTTTCTGATTGGTTGACTCTTTTTAAAAACCTCTTCCTTCCTCTTCCGTCAGAACTGTTTGACTCCCTGATGAAGGCTAGTACGCCGAAACGCGTTGGGGTCTTTTTAATAAGGTCTATGTAACCTACGCCAATGCAATAAAGGCTTTTTATTTTTTTTGATACATGAGAGTGCCTTGGAATTTTCCTTTTTCTTGACATACAATGGATGTATGATTCATTCATTTCACATATGTATACGCAGCCACAGCGGCCCCTCCAACCACCGCCGAACATCCACACACATTCATACACCAGCATGAGCTGCAGCACTGGAGGTGAAGTAGGTGATCTAAGACAGAGTGGGATTCAAACCACCAACCTGCTCTACCCCCTGAGCCATGGTCATCTATTGTATAAATTACACTCGATGGTAAATCACAGTGAATAAAAAGCTTTGAAAGCTCTGTTTGGCTGGACTGTAGGGACACCCTGAATGCTAATTTGTGGAGCCCCAAAGCGTTGGAGGTAAATGACAGCTCAGATGAAGAGGAAACATGGACCCAAACTGACAGAAATGTCTACAGTGATGCATGAGGGTTAAATTACATGATAACGTCCTGTTAGAGCTGATAATGTTACAATGGCTAATGTTACAAAAAGATTTATATAAAATCTTGTAATGTTATAACTGGTCAATAATGTTATAAAATGCTGAGTACACAACATAACAACTTTTTGTGTATAATGTTATAAGTTCTAACTTTTCGAGTCAGCTGTTAGATTATAAAGTGGGTCAAAAAAATCTTCACATAATGTAATTTATCATTTGTAACATTAGGAAATGAGTGCTGTCACCATGAGTTTTTCAAAATGCGATAATTGAACATGGTTTCAATGATAATTAGAATTTGAAACGGTAACACTAACCGTCTGGAATTTTATCAGGGTTTATCATTCTACCGGTAATCGTTAGGTTCCTAATCCTGAGTGTGTTCTTGTTCGGCCGTGTTCTAAAACGGTCCTTTTGACGTGTCTTCACTGTGTTTCTTGCAGTGGAGCTGAGGACAAGCACGGTTACATCTGGGACCGTCACTACAACATCTGCCTGGCCCGACTGGCCCACGACGATGTGGTGAACTCGGTGGCCTTCAGCCCTGCGGACCAGGAGCTGCTGCTGTCGGCCAGCGACGACTCCACCATTAAGGTGTGGCGCTCACCACGCATGGTACGCTTGGCCCAGTCTGCGACCCGGCCCACCAGGCCCCGCGGCCTCCTGTCGTCCTGGCTGAGCCGCAACAAAAACTCCACACCTTCCAGCAGTGTCAACGGAAAACTGTGAGTCAGGTTGAAACGGTCTTACAGAGGGAGGGAGCGGGAGGAGGAACCTTTGACCTTTGACCTCCGTGGTGTCAGTATGTATATGTACGGTTTGGTTTAACAGCAGGAGGTGTTGCACCAGCTCACATTTTTGCCACAGACACAACCGTGCTCTGTGTTGAACTGACAGAGGACATGGTAAGATGTGACTCAGGATTCGCCACAGGGAGGCGCTGTTGCATCAGCAGAGGACAGGCATCGCCACAGACTCTGCTTTGCTGCTGACATGAGTGATATCACAAGTAGTGTAGAGTAAAAGCAGAAACTAAACCTGTTCACCTTAAAGTCTTTTTATCTGTAATGATGTGACTTAACAGGTCAGACACAGGACTCGTGGACCTGAGGCGTTGAACATCGTAAATGTCCTGCAACAGACGGCGCCATACGATCGAGGCTGTAACGTCCTGCTTGTCAGATTCAAAGTGCTGTAACAAACAAATCCCTTCACCAATGTTTGTTTTTTTGTTGGGAATGGAAAATTTTCAAATTATGTCACGTGCAAGACACAAACTGTTTTAGACAGTGAGAGTTTTAAAAACAAAAGGGAAAAAGACATGTCACTGCATTCTGTGCAGTTTGACATTTCCCAGGTCCCACCCTGTATGTTTTTATGCCCAGGATGTAACATATGGGCTGAGATGTGTGCCACCAGAAACGGAATTTGAAACACATAATTTGAATTTGTATTGTTTAATTTGAATCATTGTATTGAGAAACTGAATCTGAATAGTACAATTTGAAATTGAATTTATTAGTTTGGAACTGAAGTCCAATAAACTGGAAACTTAATTTAAGATTATAAAACGTCAATCTCTGAAACTATATTTGATCCTCACTGAAAATTCAACTGTATATGTTTTCACATTCAGTGATCAGAATTGAAATTCTGTTCTCAAATTCAATTTGAATACATCTGGGTAGTTAAGGAAGAGCAATCGAGCACGGATACACAGGACTCTTCTTCGGCCAATCCGTGGTCAGGTGAGTCAGTCTTTGGGTGAAGCACTTCTTCCTCCATTTCAAGGCGGGTGGCAACAAATGACCACAATGTTATGTTCTCAAAAATGTAGGTGCTGACTGGCTGAAGAGGAGTCCTGTGTATCTGTACTCGATTGTTCTTCCTTAACTACCTGGATGTCTGCCACAAGTAAATTGACATTGAATTTTGAGAACTGAATGTGAAAATACATAGTAATGAATTTCAGTGAGGACCAGATATAGTTTTAGAGAATTAAATAAAATGAAAATAAATAAAAATTTCTGGTGGCACATATTTCAGCCCATGGTAACACATCACTATCTTATTAAAGATAGAAATTTGGAGTGATTTCATTTTGAGATGTTAAAACAGTTGGCGTGAAGCATGGCTATGATCAAAACATGTAGTTTGTGTGTTTTATTGTTATTGGGCCTATATAATGTAGAAATGTATTTAAAACATTTTATCCATGAGTAGCTGCTCTTTGTTAACCCCTTGTCGAAAAGCACTTAGGAGGTGGATTGGAGGTCTCCTGGACCTTTTCTTTAAAAAAAAGAGAAAAAAGAAATCCATCCTTGTCATTACATTTTACTAATGTTTGTTTCCTACACAAGAACGTGAACATTGAGGAGAATGCATGAACAGCTACGACTGCAGCACTGGGCACAAGTCTTTGGATGCATTTAACTTTGTTGTTTTTGTACAATTGTAATGAGCAGATATATTTATTTCACTTCATTAAGGAAATACTGTTGCGGAAAAAATGATTAGACCATCAAAAGTCATCAAAAAGGAGCTCCTGTGTGTATCACGTGACTAAAACAGACCGAAAAGAAAACATGGAATGTCTTAAAGCACTGTTTTTGTCAGTACAATGTCAAAGATATTGGTCTAAGAACTGATGTGATTTTGGTTATTATCAAGAAAATCATGTTAAATGGATAGATATCAGCTCTGAAATGAAACTACTACGAGCTGTTTTTGTTGTTATCATTATATTTGTCCAAACAAATGTACCTTTCATTTTACCAGGCATTAAAATGAACAAGAAATTGAAGAAAACAGGGTGGTCTAATAATTTTTTCAGTGACTGTATGTTCATATTAAAACGTGCACATCTGAACAAAACGGCAAAATAAGGCAAAAAACAGTGATTAGTTTCATCGCAGTTCTCATTACATTAATCGCCTTTGACATATGGCAGTATATCGCATATTGACATACAGACAGATACGGGCGTTTCTTCAACTGGGGGCACTTTTAGTCTTGTGAACTCAAATCAAAAAAGTTATTTAAAACACAGTTAATAGTCTCATATGTTTCACATGTTTGTCTAGTTTTCAGATCTGAGAGGTTGAGCAGAAATTATGACACATTGTTAATTTTGTACCTTTTTTCTGACCTGTATAATAAATGTCACTTCCACCACATCTCAGTATACAACTGTTTAATTATAAATAACCAAAATAAAATAACCTAACATATAATTATATTATTAATGTGTGATAATGTACATTTAATATGTAATATTAAAAAGTATAACACATCTACTCTCACATTCATATCATTTGGACCTTAAATGTCATTTCCACACAGGGAAATGTGGTGGAAATGACATTTCGACAGTATTTTGTGAAAAAATGCAGATTAGCTTAGCTGATTAGCTTTGAATTGATCCATAGCATTTTATACATGCAAAACACTTATTCAAGTTAAAAAACAATGTTTTTAGTTTATTTCAAGCTTATGCACTTCATGTACAGTGGCAATTCATATACATGCACAATAATCAGTACTATTCATATACATTTCATACATGTGTGCACAGCTATACATGGAAGGATTGAGGGAAAAAAAGAAAGAAATTAAAGAGAAGAGCATGCTATATGCACAAGTCTGCACAAGATCCATACAAGAACCTTGAAAACATATGTACAAAACAAGACAAATAGACTTCTAGATCTTGAGTCTAAACTATACCTAGTGGATTATACAGGAAGGTTATTAGAGTAGAAGTACTTAGAATCTATACATGGAACATATACCTGAGGCACATGCACAGAGACGTATCCATAGCGACTGCAATAGAAATATCAGTTCCATTGCAGAATGTTATATATACACTGTAAGTATAACAAATCATTATCTGCACAAGTCCCCATTATTATACCACCCCTGAAGAACAAAAGCCCGAAAGGGAGTGAGAAGAAGCAGAGCTTATTTACTCCCACCCCCGGGGGAGGTTTTTAAACACCTATGAAGGTACAACATGTTTGGAAATGACATGCTAGAAATGTATTAACTGATCAAGCAATATTTACCTTGATCTTTCTTCAAAAGTTGGTGATGAAATTGAAAATGTCCTCCATGTTCAACATGTGCTCTGTTGTCACTGTACGTTGCCATAGAAACCATCCATACAGTCTCTTCTATATTTTTTTTAAAGGGACAATACACTTTAATACAGTGGTGGAAATGACAGTAGAACTGCAAGAGCTATATTTTGGATAAAAAATAATATTGATGGCTGCCTCTCATTAAACACAATAATGTATTTTAAGTATTTTACTAATACTTAATTCAGATCCATTGATAGTTTTCAAATCATATTATTAAACATTATTTTCATTGTTGAAGTTTAAAAGTCTGGGTGTGTGACAAGGACAAAACTGTGATTTTGACACTTCTAAGGATGTTGAAAGTATAAAAAAAATAATAGAGATGTAAATTTTTAAGATGGTATTGGTGTTAGTTTGACAAAGAAAGTAGAATTCGTATAAAATGATGTGTATGTTTAAAAATATGGCCAAAAAACATAAAAGTGCACCTAGTTGAAGAAACGCCCATATACATACTGTAAGTACAGAAGGAGATCACACGAAATACTGGACACTTTAGTCTGAAACTTTACTGTTTTGGTGCTGTTTACGTATTTCCTCCAGATTCTGTTTGTGTCTCCGTACAGAGACTGAGAAATGCAACCATTACTCGATAAAACAACAAACCTAATGGTGGACTAATACTTTTCCACTACTACTGTGTACACATAGCTGTCGCTGTAGAACACCGTTACGCATTTTGTTTAAGTTCACCACCTCCACATCTATTTATTAGTTATTAGTGTCCACACAGCTCCATGCCCTGAGTTAACAGCATGTTTAGTCAGGCTGTTTTTTGGTTGTTTTTTTTTTCACTCCACGCCCACACTGAGATAACTTGATAATAAGATTAGATTAAGTTATTTTGTCGATCTTTAGAAAGTCCCTGGAAGCTACAAAATACATCACGCAACTGTTGGTCAGAGGCTGCACAGTATTCCCCTCTGACTAGTTCAGGGGCCAAATACAGCCCAATATAACCTAAGTGGGCCGGTCATTAAAATAATGACATAACCACATATAAATAATGTCAATTCCAAAAATATGTCTGACTTTGATTTTTTTTTTTTTTTTTAATACAGGAAAGTACCATATTTTTCAGTCTATAAGTCGCACCTGTCAAAAAATGGATCATGAAGAAGAAAAAAACATGTATAAGTCACAGGACCAGTGAAACTATGACAAAAAAAAGTGCGACTATGGTCTGAAAAATACAAGATTAATTAAACACATACAGTTACTTCTATGCACTCACATATTCATAAATCAGGACATGCCCATGATATACCATACAAAACAACAGCATAAAACCAAAAAAAATTAAATAAGTATGAAAATGAATGATATTAACGGTGATAATAATAAGTTTGTGCATATAACCAACCACACATCTGGGATACAAGACACAGGAAATTGTTAACTTTGATGTTTTAAAGTGAAAAAAGTAAAATTACATCATTAAAATGTTTACATCTATAAACTATCCTTTTAAAAAATGTGAAAAACATGAACAACCATGAATAAAATGAAATTTATTAAGAAAAAAAGTGCAATTTATGCCATTATTTTTACCTTAACCTCATTTTCACATGTTCATTACAACTTACAGATCACAGTAGCTCTACAAATACACATTTAATAACAGGCAAAATATTAAAATTTCACTTAATTCTCTTAGGATATTTCAGGTTGTCCATATTTGTTCAGGTTATTCACATTTTTTTTAAATAAGAGGCTAGTCCATAAACATTACGTACATTTTTGTGGAATTTTCCTTTTTTTTTTTTTAAAAATTTACACTAAAATAAAGATGAAAAATGTGTGGTTTTTATTATTTATAGTTTATTATGATAGTATTTTACTGGTCTGACCCACTTTAGATCAAATCGACCCAATATTATTTGAACATTCTTAATCGTTAATGTCCTCAATGTCATTTTTTGTATTTCATTAATTCATCCCAGGGGCCGCTTTTGGCCCCTGAGCCACATGTTTGACACCCTGTTTCATTTTAACATTTGAACCCTATAGAAAAGAGAGGAACAAGGATGAGGACAAGTCACTAAACGAAGCAGAGCTGGTCACGTTCCACTGATTTATTCCAACAGTATCTCACAGCTGACATAGGAGACACATCCAGCATTTCAGACTTAATATCAGTTTAACCCAAACGGACCCGGTGTGACATTTATGGCACTTCACGAATAAACGTTTCTCTGTATTTAACCATCCTTAAAGGGGTGATATTATGCTAAACCCACTTTTTTTTTTTTAGCCTTTGGTACATTTATTTATGCATTTTTGGACCCTAATAGTTGATCAAATTTGAGTTTGAACCCTCCAGATGTTGCAGATCTATCTTTATTTTCAATTTGGCTGAAATTGAGTGGATTTCTATAACCTGTTTTAATTTCTTCTCAGCTTCGTTTTCTCAGTAGTTGCATAGCTACATTTGCACAAATAAGGTCAAGATTTCCGACTAAGGCTCTTTGAGTATGACATCATCAGCGGTGGTTGTAGACCGAAAGGCTAATTCCCGGTTCGGTTTTAAATACATCTAAAGTATGTTTACACCAAATATTTCTACATACTCGTCCATTAAAAACATGTCTGGGCATTTAACACCTTCATTGGCCGGTTTGATCATTATTTTGGGAATTCTGTAGCGATTTCCAGGTATTTTTACTGCCAGAGGTAGATGCTATGCTAGCTCGTTTTGTAATTTCCAGTTTGGCTTTGAACACATCTAACACATATTTACACCTAATATTTCTACACACCAATCTAGGACAGACATGTGTAGACCTTTAACACTTTAACTGGTCAATCTGATGATGATTTCAGTGCATTTTTAAGGATTTTCAGGTTCGCTTAGTGGACTGTAGGGTGACCTTAGTAAAGCCATTTTCAGAAGTCTTGGTTCTTCTCGGATCTTCTTCTCTGTCCTGTCGTTCCAGGTCAGACTCTGACTCAGACCTATGAGGATGAAGGACACAGTTTCCTGTTGTTGCCATTATTAATTATAAATTATAATTTTTCGTTATCACTAGACCATCGTACTGTATCCTGAAAACAAAGAAAAATGGCTGAACAGCACAGTCAACATCCTGTAGGGGGCGGGGAGTGAAGTGGGTCATTGTATTTAAAGGGACAGGACTAAAAACCACCTGTGTCATTTCATTAGTCATAAATAGAATTGAAAATGGACCAGTGGAGTTTCATTAATGAAGAATTTAGACCCAAATATAGCATTTATAGCAAATATGGACCACAAGGAAAAGTTTTAATATGCAAAATTACATTCTAAAACTCCTATAACTCCTTTAAGTGGTTTATTTCCATTTATTTTAATATTTTCTTCTGTATTTTGTGGGGGTTTTTTCAGAGAAAATCAGGTATTTTCCAACATTTAATTTACTAATCATGTAGACGTTTGTAAAAGTTAAGAGTAAAATTGAGGATTATTATATCAAAACCACAGAAAACTGAAGAAAAAGTGTCTTTTTCAGTCCAATCTATTATTAAATGAACATAAACCCAGTGTGTCATTAATCCAACTCCATGGGTTTTACTAGCGAACCAATATTGTAGAAGATGATGGTGTTTCCACGGTAACTACAGAGCCTCTGAACATCCAAATGGGTCATAAAAGGATGAATAACTGTATTTTACACCAAATACTGACATGTATTAGTGGATCACAGGGATTAAACAGTTTACATCAGTGCATAATTTTGACAGATGGTGGATGTTTGGGTCTTTATGGGTTAAAAAAGGTTAAATATAGGGAAATTTACATTTGAGAACTGACACAAAAGTCGTGCTGGGTCTTGCGGGTAAAGGAAAAGCCCAGAATGAACAAACTAAACACCGCCAGTGCAGTCTGTAACTTCACCACTCGATATCGCCGAGTATCAAACACAGACTACAGTGATGTCCACGGGTGACCGTCCAGATTCATCCTCTGGAGCTCCACTTATCCATCAGTTTTGTAATCAGTTTATCTATCAATTATTTACTCTGATTCGGTTAAAACGATTATTTAACATGTCTGAAAATGACAAACAGCCAGCCCTTTATTCCAGAACCAGCTGAAACAACAACCACAAAAAGTATAAAAGTAAAAGGATATTTTTTTATATATCCATTGACTTATACCTTTTACTTCTTTTTCAACAGCAGTAACAACAGTAAAAAAGTGTATATAATGGTATAGTATATACCAGGCTTTCTCAAATGGGGGTACTTGGAAGAAGCCCAGGGGGTACTTGAAAATTGTTTTTGAAAATACATTAAGTAAGTCATCATGTACCGAATAAAAAAAAAAGAGAATTAATGTACGACGGCATATTAGACCCACATAAGAAAAACAAATCACTTGTCACTATGAGAATGAAGTCATAATATTACGAGAATAAAGTTGTACTTTTAAAAAACTCATAATATTTTGAGAATAAAGTTATAATATTACAAGAATAAAGTCATAATTTTATGAGAATAAAGTTGTAGTTTTGAAAAAAATCATGTTTCGAGAATAAAGTTGTACATTACAAGAATAAAGTTGTACTTTCAAAAAACTCGTAATATTACGAGAATGAAGTTGTTTTAAAAAACGTGTCATATTTTGAGAATAAAGTTATAATATTACAAGAATAAAGTCATAATATTACGAGAATAAAGTTGTAGTTTTGAAAAAAATCATAATGTTTCGAGAATAAAGTTGTAAATTACAAGAATAAAGTTGTACTTTCAAAAAACTCGTAATATT
>JAPTGZ010000005.1:57354185-57364474 GCA_029814645.1 Fowleria isostigma
AATTTCATATACATGTACAATAATCAATACTGTTCATATACATCTCATACATGTGTACACAGACATACATGGAAAGACTGAGTACATACAAAAGAACAAGGAGACTTGTAGAATGTAAATGTCAAACTATACATATTAAATTATTTCATGTTGAAATACAGATTGTACATGTAGAAAATACATGCAAGTGTACATAGATGTGGCAATGATATTGACAAACATTGTGTGTATACAATATCATTCTACAACACGAGTCCCCACTAGTATACCACCCCTGAAGCCCAGAAGCCCGAAAGGGAGTGAGAAAAAGCACTCCCAGTTTCCCCACTTAACAAGTGTGGTTGATATTTAGATTAGAAACTTTCTGTGAAGACACACTAGTTCACCTATAACAATGAAAAGATAACAATACATAAATAACTAAGTTAACAAATAATTATAAAATAAACTTAATTAGGTTAATTATAAGCAATAATAACATAATAACAGTAATAATCATAATAATAATAATGATTAAAACAGAGTAGGTAAGGTTAAGACTACATAAGTGAACAAATACGTATAGTTTTTAGAACATATAATTAAGGGGGGAAGCTGAGGGGGGCAAAGATTTAGAATGCCCCCCACCCCACAGATCCGCCCCTGGTTATTTATTTGTATAGATGTATTTATACATTTTATGCTGTTATTATTGTTACTCATATAGTCTGTAGATTTTTTTTTTGTATAGCCTTTTACTTTTTACAATATGTGATTGTTGTTTCAGCTGGTTCTGGAATAAAGGACACGTTGTTTTTCAGACTTATCTTTTTTTTTTTTTTTTTTTTACACATTATTTCTATTTATTTTTGTTTACTCGAATCAGATCGAAGAAAATAATCCATAGCTGCAGCTCTACATATGTGCCACTTTAGTGTCATATAATTGTAAGTTAACCAGTGTCCCTGTTTTCCAGTAAATAGTTGTAATAAGATAAGATCTGCGGATGTTCCTTCGTGGTTCCAGTCCCACCTATGTCTCTTATGAAACACACTAAGTCACTCTGACCTCTATTCTGTCACATCCTCTGTTGAGAGAACAGTAGCCTACATTATGTAACCATGCATCACAGAATGACACCATGCAGCCATGACAAAACACACACACACACACACACACACACACACATTATATAAAATCTAAACCTCCTCTGAGCGCCGCACACATGACAACACATGCGCGTATTAGCGGAGTGTCAGGATAAAGACATCCACGGATATGTATGGATGGATGGATGGATGCGTCTGCCTGGCTTCTCCACAGCGTCGCATCCTGGCTCATATCACAGATACTAAACACTACTGTAATCCCAGACTTTGATCACGTGAGCACAAACTTGGCCAAATGGGAAGGCGAGTCTCTATAGTACGCTTCCGACCGCCATTACATTACAATGCGTGGTGGGCTGGACGATATGCGCACGGAGAAAATCGCTACAGCGGCGCTTCGCGTAAAGCAAATAGACACAGAGGGGTGAAGAATATGCCACACTCCAGCCTTCACACACACACACACACACACATACACATACACACACATACACACACATACACACACACACTTACTGACAATACAGCAAACAGGACGCGAAATCTGACAAATAAACAATGAGGAAGAAGTCGCTCCTGCGCCTCAAAACCCATGCACTTGCTCAAGGATTTAGTTCAACAATCTCACCATTTCAGCACAAACAGATTTTAAATGTGGCTTTTTTAAAAGGTGTGTGTGTGTGTTACGGAGGGAATTCTGCAGCGCGCAACGTTATTCTTTACGCCCCGAAACAGCGCCAGACGCGGACTGTCACTTGTGCGTAAAAATGCGCTTTTATTAAACCAACACATCAGATGATTTTTGTGCAACATCGGGGTTGTTGCGGCGCCGTGAGAGGACGTTTCGTAATGGTATAAAAACTGAAAGGAAGGAAGGATTTTTTTTTCTCTCTAAGCTCCGTCTACAACAAGCCTTGACTGTCGTTTTCCTGGTTTTGGACTCAATCATTTTCTTGTGTTGAAGGTGTTTTTTTTTTTTTTTTTTTGACTCATGATCCAGAGGAACTGGGAAGCCGCTCGACTTTGTTCGCCCTGCCACAGAGAACTGGGACTGGAACTGAGGTGGTGGTGGCGGGGGTGGAGGCTGAAGGAGGGGAGGTGGGGGGCTGCTTTGGCTTTTTTTCCTCTTTGGCTTTTTTTTTTTTTGAGCGACCCTCGTCTGCGGTCCGTTTAATTCAAGAGCAACAGAGGGATTAAACACTCCTGCTCGTAGCGTCTGTTTTGGTTTTTTTTTTGTTTGTTTTTTTATATGTGTGTGTGTGCGTTTTGGACTACATTGTGAGCAGAAGAGAGGAACGGGTTGTGGTAAGAAAGAAAGCTATAAATAGCCCGTGCAATTCTCGAAAACTATCACAAGTGGTGCATCAGCTTGTGGAGCAGACGGAATGTGATATCTTGCATGTAATGCCTCTGCTCCAAGTTATTGTTTTTACGCACCAGCCAAACGCGTAATATCTCAATTTTAATTTTTTTTGGGAGAAGTTTTGAGCATAATTCCACATATCTTTTTGTTTTTTTCTTGTTGTTGTTCGGGGTTGTTCCTCGGCGCGGAAGAAAAGGAGTCGTTCCCCCATGGATTATGCTTATTTAATCATGAAACTATCAGCAGAGAGAGATATGGAAACGGGCTGATCTTCTCCCCCCTTCTGTGCGTGGATTGAAATGGATCCATTTCTCTGCTCTTTGACAATGATCAGATTTGGAATCGCCTGACCTGGATTGCAACAATGTTTTGATTCGCCCCCCCCCCTCCACTACCGCACGCCGTGGATTTATTTGAACGTTCCAACATTGTCGAGCTGCCTTTATGTGGGGGCTTTATGGATGAATTCTGTACTTATTTCTGAATACGCCCATTCCTGCTCCCCGACCATCCCGTGTCTATTATCCGATCCACCTCTTGTTTTATGAGGTTACGATCCTGCTCGTTTCTGGTAGACTCCTTCAAAAAAACGCAAAGGGGAAAAAACGATTTGTCAGCCCGGCTCAGTGTTGATATATACCGATGTAGGATTTCGACATGCCCAGCGCTGACGACCCCAACGGCGGACGATTATGACTACAACGGCGAATTGGGTGGCGAACGGGGCAAGCCTTGAGGACTGCCACTCCAACATCTTCTCTCTGGTACAGTATCAATAAATCATGCGAACCAGTAGTGATCGACAAGTCATAAGACCGTGGGAGGCTTTAAATGTGTCTGCCGTACAAAGGTGAACCAATGGGCGATGCTGTTATTAGGCAATCATTAACATGGCCAAGTGGTCTGGGGGGGAAAGCACCTCAGTATTATCATTATTTTTGACCACTGAGCCTGTTGGTCAATAACACATCAACATCATTTCACAGGAATAACTCCATTTAGCTTCCACACAATGCCTTTAAGCATCATATCCAAGTAGCTGAGCAATATTATGACATGGATTTGCAATTTCTGTATGGCTTTTGCTTATAAACAGTTCATTTTTACCTCCCCATAAAAAAAAAAGAAAAAAGCCCAGTCTACTGTAACCATTATCCTCTTCCCCTTTAAATGATCATTTCACTAGAACTCTGGCAGGAACTCTGTTGTATTGCCAAGCAACTAACTTGGAAAGAAGGCATAGCCTACTGCTCTGTCTCCTCTGTGGAATATTTCTACAGCCAGAACACACAAAAAGATTTTTAATTTTTTTTTTTTAAAGCTGGTTGACTTAAACATGACAAGTGGCTTACAAAAGGCTCTAACTGTGGAATTTGGAGACTTTAAAAAAGTATTGGATGGAAGTTTCATGAATTCTTGAGAGATGATGGCCATGTATGTAATAGCTGCACAGACGCAAAAACAAAACAAAAAGAAAAGATAAGGTGTTTTGACTTGAAGGCTAGTGCTGTTTGGTGTTGAGGATGGGTGGGATATTGGGCCGAGTGTTGCCACAGTTTTCGTCCTGCAATCAGTGAGTTAACTGTCCTACTACGACAGGCAGCCAAGTGGAACGGCATGTGGTAGCTCAGGCATAGGCTGAGAACCACAACAACATAGGGGTGCTGGGGGCTTTTCAGGTGATCATGTAGGTTGTCCACTGGAACAGAAACCAGCAGCTGTTGCACACATGTCAGTCCTTACCAGCATTTACAAATGTCACCTGTTATAGTTTTTATTTTCCCTTCAAGTGGATACAACATAGAGATTAAGAATAACGTCTTTAGCTTGTCACACTCTCAGGAAATACCTTTCAGAATCATCTTGATGCTATTTCTGTGCTCAGGCAGTAAATAAATGCATCAGCGCTCCGCCGTCGACTCCTTAAATTATCTCTGCCTGACATGTTACTTTCGAAAACAGTGATTATGTCTTTGTCAGTTTTTCAGCTGAGGGCATTCCCTGGTGGAGGAGCTTTCATTTACTCACAGTTTGGTTGTTGGCCATCACAGCCCTGGTGAACATCCCTTTCAAACCAACGCTTGTTGAGAATATTTATGATTTGCTAGTGTTGACACGGTAGTAAAAAAGTTCATATTTCCCATCTGACTATCTGCATGTGGATTCACGCGCGTTCATTTAATTCCTTGTCACTTGAATATTCATGTAGTTGAACCCCACCTCCAACACTGACACCACTTGACAGTTTTTAAGCAAACAGTGTTTTTCCGCTTTTGTACTATTAAATTTATTATCCTTTGCAAGTGTTCCAGTCAAAAACCACATTAACTGAGACAGTCATGTTTGAGACCACATCAAAATAGGATGAGTCAAGACCAAATGCACAACAAAGCTACTACAGCAACTGAATTTCTCTTCTAGTTTTAATGGAGTAGGATTTACATAGTATGATAATGAGTAATCCAATTAATTTTTTTCACCCTGAAGTATCACCCATCTTTAAAGTGATTCAAAGGGGAGTAAAAGCTACAGCAGCCATAAGCTAATGTTAATGTAACATTATATACATTAGCAACATAGCTATGCGTCCTGTGTTAAACCCAAATCTAAGTTTTATTTTCCTTCAAACATAAATCACTTTTTCACCACTCTTTAATCTGTCAGGAAGCTAACACTACATTCTAATGCTAAATTAGGTGACCCATGCATGCAGCTAAATGTCAAATAACAGGCAAAGAAGTTAAATTAGTGCACTGAAACATACATTAAAACATAGAAACAAGTTAAAAGGTACAATTAAAGCACATTTTACCTGTATCCCTGCAATCTTGACTTGCCTTGAAGTGAAATCCAAAGGTATCACTGCATTATTGAAGTGTAAAAATGGCAGGCAAGCAATTAATGCTGACACTTTAAAACATGTCTCCCTAATATGTATAGCTTCCTCTTCAAAAATTGTAAGTTGCAATTTAGTGATGAAGCAGGAAGTTTTACCTCAAAACATTGATTACATGCACAAATAAATAAGCTGACACTGAATTAACTACTTACATAAACATACACTGAGTTGTGTAGCTTGTGTAGTTAGCTAAGAGGTAAATATTTACTAAGAATATGAGACATGCATCCTGATAGATTTATAGAAATGAATGAAGTTATATTTGACATCGTCACAGTAACGTCAACAAACACATCTGATAATACATCAGCAGTGAAGTGATATCCCTGCAGTTGTGGTAGTGACTTGTGTTGAAATTAAAATCCAAAACTACCTTCGAATTAGCTTTACCCCTGAACTTACACATTCTTCATCATATGCTAACTATCTTAGGCAGCTAGTGCACCTAGCAAAATGGCAAACTAGCATCCTGAATCATATGCAGCTTATATCCGTAGCTTCTTCTTCTTCAAAACCTACATGAGTGCAGTTAATGGATACATTATAAGCATGATTCAGTTATGTTGGCAGGTGTACAGACTGCTTGTGGTTTTGAAATAAAATCCTCCGTCTTTGTTCAAATGCAGTTGAGACTGAGACAAATCCAAGGCTTTCAGAAAGTTGGTTAGGGGCATTTTTGACCCTTTGTAGTAGGGGTGTCAAACTAATTTTTCTTCAGGAGTCATGTACAGCCCAATATGATCTCAAGTGTGCCAGACCAGAAAAATACAGTCAAAAAAGTAAAATTACATCATGATAATGTTTACATTTACAAAGATTCCTTAAACCTATGAATGGCATGAACACCCTAAAATGTCTTAACTGCAGTTTTAACAATATTATGCCTCAGCATATTACAGATGTATATTACGATTTACAAATCACAGTGGATCTACAAGTACATTTAGTAACAGGTGCAATATTGTTAAAATGCACTTTTCTTAAGATATTTCAGGTTGTTTATATTTGATACAATTATTCACAATTTTTGTGAAAGGATAGTTTGTAAATGTAGACATTTTCATGCAATTATACTTTTTTACACTAAAACAAAGAAAAATGGGAACTATAAGTTATAGGTTATTATAATAGTATTTCACTGGTCTGACCCACTAGAGATCAAATTGATCTGTATGTGGCCCCTGAACCGAAACGATTTTAACTCCCTTGATTGTTAATATCCTCAGGAGAATTTTAGCATTTCACATATTCATCCCAGGGGAGGCATTGGACCCTTTGGCAGGCTGGTTTTGGCCGATGGGCCGTATGTTTGGCACTTGTTCTTATGTTAAATCTGCTAGTCCAGACGGTAATCAATGTAGGAATGTAAATGATATGCCAGTTGCAGGTATTACTTGGTTATTTTGTCATAAAACAACATTTAGACGAGTATAAACTATGCCTGGTGACTCAGGTCATATTGGCTGTGTTCTTACATAAAGGGCTTTGGGACTAACCAGTGAGCACTCTGATCTGATGGCCTGTTTAACAGCATATCAGCATGCACTAACCTCGTCCCCCACTCTGATTTACTGGCTGTTATAGCAACCTGCATCAATAAAAAGTACCTTAAAAAGCATAAGTGCCCATAGTGTGGGACTTTATGGGGGCACAGATTACTGTCATGTGCTCTGTGAAGCCTGGTGTCAGATACTTGAGATCGCCGCAATCACACAACCCACAAAACAACTGTCTTGTGTGCTGGTGAGCATCCATCTGTGACAGAAAGCAAACGAGACCCTTGTAAAGTGGGAAGAAAAAGATCCGAGCTGGTGAGCTAAGTTGAAGTGGTGACGGAGGAGGGAAGGGTGGAGGACGAGAAGAGAAACAGAGGAATGTTTTCAGCTGGAGTCAGAGAGGGAGAGTGGCTAAAGGTCTGCAGCGGAATCTGTTTTCATTTTAGGAAAGTATTATGACTGATGTGCATTTCCTGACTGCTGGCCCCGGCCTGTTCAGGAGAGAAACTGAGAATGAGACAGAGCAAGAGAAAAAAAAATTAAAGAGCAAGCAACGTAATGAGAGAGGGAAAAGAGAGAGGGAGAAAAGAGTCATCTTTCTGTGGATGAGGGCAGGTTCTTAACGCTGACTCGAGCCAGAGCCCCTGTTTGAATATGTAACACAAGGAGGAGATGGTTAAGAGCCTCACGACACAGGAAGCCTCAGTGTGTAAGTGTGTGTGTACGCTGTAAACCATCCAGACACAGGAGACACACTTCAAACACCCATCATATTATACACACAGACAAACACACACACAGCTGCATGCACAAACACAGGCGTCGATATGGAAAGAGAGAAAAATAAATAAATAAAAATAAATAAATAAATTAACACCCACATATCCACACAAACATATGTATCACAAATAAAGCACACATGCACACATTAAATCTCCCGCCCCCACTCCTATGCAAACACACACACACACATACATCACGTTTTTTATCGCCTCTATCTGTCCTGTGAATATATCTGACGGTGTATCCCAAGGACGCAGGCTTGCACAAACATAGGTAGAATGCAGAGACCTTAATTAAAGGACTACCTTGGTCCCCTTGACAGAGGTGCGTGGAGTGTAACACTGGTAATTAAGTGTCCTCAAGTGGAGGTCTAATGTGATCAACTAAGAGGTGCTCATTAGCCATACTATTCCAATAGAGATCTTGCATGTATAATAATGATGCTACTCTCTGGCACAGAAATAAAGTGCTAAGAGATGAGGCAGGGGGGATACCATTAACAACAGCGTCTTGATTTATGGCAGGTGAGTGGCCGCGGCTTGTAAGGAGCAGCAGGTAATCAGGGATGGTGTCCTCTTTATATAGACTTTGTTTGCATTTCCTTGTTATTAATGGTAGTGGATCTTGCAAGGAGGCGAAAAGATGAGAAAAAGGCAATGCGTGGATACAGTGTGGTTAAGGCTGCAGGGGCAGAGAACCAGTGCAAGCTGAAGTTCATACAGACCTGACTTTGTGCCAATACAGCATTCTAAGAAAGATAACATTAGATAAAGTGATTTTGCTAAACACTTAAGAGGTATTTACGAGAGATGGGAGTCGAGAACTGGTTCTTTTTGAGAACCTGTTACCAGTAGCTCAGTTCCTTTGAATTGTTTGCCTACCTGCTTAACTATTCTATTTATCATTCAGACTTAGTTTGTGTGTGTGTGTGGGGGGACGACAAACGTTCCATCCCTGCAAATAAAAGTTTCTGAAGGTAGGAAAAAGGAATATGAGGTGCACAACAGTGAGAGACATCGAGGAATTAATAAAACATCTTAAATTTCATTTTCATTTTGTAGGGTTGTATGGTATGACACCCCCCACCACCACCACCACTAACCGGACCCTATTATTTGTTCATACTGTATATGTTATATTTTCTGCGCAAAGATGGAAATATAAAAGACAGTAATGCAAATAAACCCGTTTGTACTCTTTTATTCCCTCACCCAGTGAGAATCGATACGAGAATTGATAAGGAATTGGATTGAAAATTGGAATTGTTAAATTCTTATCAGTTCCCATCCGTAGTGTTTTTCCTGTACCAGGGGTGTATTTTGTGCCATTCATTCTGTCAGACCATTATATATGTTATGATGACTTTTTTATTAATGCACCTTTTGGCCTCATAGGGAAATTCAACCTCTACATTTCACCCATTCAGGTTTGTGAAGGAGCTTCAAAAAGTCTGCGAAAAAAAACTACAGTTATGATGTTCATTTTCAAACATATGCTCCATATAGATCAGTACACTTTTGCAAGCATTGATAGCAGCTTTTAAACTCATCTGTGCTCTGGGCCATGCGGTTTGCACCTTGTCAAAGCTATGGTCTTTTACTGCAAACCTTTTGAAGCCTCCTCGTACTAGGACAAGTGGGCTGCTGCTGAGCAGTGCTTGGAGTTCATCTCCAGATCTTAAACAGTAGCTTTGTCAAGGGCATTGACAGAAGAATTCACATAACATACATGTTTATTTAAGGAGGGGGAAACACGGAGAGAGCAGGTAAATCCATACAGACGTGACCTGCTTCCAGAGCTATGTGTCTGTCACAACAATACTGATGAACCCAATGATTAGGAGCCATGGTTTTTTGAATTTAAAAGAATGCTAAAATAAAAAAGGCGAACTGAGGACAACATGTGGAACAGCATCACCAAACTAATGAGACACTTGGGATAGTGAGGGCTGGTAATCTCCTGAGACCCAGCAATGTATTTGTGTCCTTTGTAGTGGACAAGAGTTTCACAGCTTTCCTTAAAAAAATAAAAATGCTTTCCACTGCAAAGGACATTCCATAAAAAGCAAATAAATAAAATATGTACGTGAATCAAACTGTTGTATCATTCTATTTCCAATCAAGGCAATTATTTAATGTAAAAAAGCCAAAACTTTTACTAACTGGGTCTCAGGAAGTTAAATGAGATTCACTTTGCATTGCACATCTTAAGGTGGATGCTGCCCATAGGCTACATATGAGCTGTCCAGTATTAGCCAAATGCTAATATTTTGCTGCAGTAACCACATACTTTAGTTAAAAAACATCTGCCACTAAACTGACAGCTCTCCCTCGTCTTTGCTGACACATCTGTTTCACTACCATGAGAGTGCTCTAGATTGACAGACCTCTTCATATTTGTATTGAGATGACACTGATGGCGAGGCGGTGTCCTCTTGCGCAGGGAGGGGAGGATGCGTCCAGGTTTCCTAGGCAGCGCCCCCCAGTCTTCCACCGTGTGCCCTATGGAGCTGCTCCATCTGGTGACTTCTCATTAAACAGTCTGCCCCCCCTACGCCCAACCTGTGCATTTGGCTCTCCTCGCTTGAGATTTTTGACAGCGAGCATCGACTTCACCTTGAGTGTGTATATGTGAAACCCCCTCCCATCCCCATCCCCACC
>JAPTGZ010000005.1:57365159-57375358 GCA_029814645.1 Fowleria isostigma
CGCCCCCTGTCACTGCTGTGGGAATTCCTTGTCATCGCAGACTGAGCACTGCAGCGGCCCACCTGTGTGGACATGGCAGACACAGAGGCATACAGGTCCTCGCCCAAATAGTTTGCTGGTATAACAAAATGATTTGTGAAGGAGCAGTGGTGTGGGTTCGCCACTGCGAGAACTAGGGCGGGGTATGGGTTGGGAACAGGAGGAAAGGGCTCTCCTAACTCCTGCTTCTGTTTTTACTACACATCTCTTTTCTAGTAAATTCTCCTGAGTGGAGTCATGGATCTTATCTGAGCAGTAGGCTTGTCAGGGCCCTGCCACAAGAGGTGAAGAACGGTTCAAAGACGGATGGGAGGGATGAGGAGGGGAAGAGGAGGAGGGAGGGAGGGAGAGGGGAGGGAACCACCGCTGGTCCTGGAGCTGGAAATGGGACAGGATGAGCAGGAGTATTTTGGAGCATGGTGGCTTGAGTGTGAAATATGTAAGCCCTGCAGTGCCAGCTGTGTTCTATTCTTAGCGCCCGCTGGTCTTCCTGCATGTGTGCAGGGCGACAGAAGGCTGAGTGGGAAAGAAAGATTGGCAGGAATGGGCAGTTACTGGCCAAAAAGCTAGCTTCTGGTAACTGGAAAGTTAGCTAGTTAGATGGCATTTTAGACTAGTGAGTAACTAAATAAAGCAGATGGATAGACAGATCTGTCAAATTATATAATCATGTCATTGCAGTTATTTGAAGTTTTTTCGCATAATCACAAAATAGTTTCCATACAGCTTCATAAAAGCATGTCATCATTCATCATTTCCACATCACTTTCTATTATTTGAGATTTGATTGGTGCTCTTTCTGTTAATGACCTCCTTGCATCATCTTCATCTCTAGTTCTTTCATTTTTATCAATACCTCATACTGTCAGTAAATGACTTGTGCGTTTCATCTGTAGGCTTTGTATATTTAAGCTGTATGTGTTAAATCTGCCCTTTACAATTTCTGTTTACAAAACTTAAAAGAAAAAGAGAGCTGTAACCTTTGTTTTCCAGTGTTAAAAGCCAGTAAACAGCCCTTCGTATTCATTAGATGTACTGTATGTGAATAAATGACTATTGTTAGGATTTATATACTATTGTTTGTTATATTCCGGATTGCAATTTTCTTTCTTTCAGCTGTAATAGCTTTGTAGATGGCATGATGCTGATACTGTGTTTGGATGTTACTGAATTTAGTCATTTTTATAGGGCAGTAAGTGATGATTGTTTTATGTTGGGCTTATTTTTTTTTATTATATAATTATATCTGCAAAGCATGCAAAATGTTTGAAAAATACCGAAAAATGGACAATTGCAGTACATACAGTGCACAGTTTTATCAAGAATTTAGTCCATTATGTGTAACATGTAATCCAGCTACAATAGAAATGACTGTCCAGGCTGTTATCATGAACACGTGACACAGCGGAGGCAGCCATCACTTTAGTAATGCTAGTTAATATCAGTGTGGGTAGAATTCAGTGAAAATCTTTGTATTCACGTCCACCGGTGACATGAGCTACCATTAGCCTAGAACCGAAGAGGAGGGGGTGTGAAATGTTTGATTGATTAGGTAATTTTTTAATAGCTTAAAAATATCTTTACCATTGTCCCTCCACAAATTTAAATTTCTTTAAATAAACATTAACATGAATCCAATCTATTGGAGGCAGGAAGGTCAGCCAGAAATGCACACATCAACACATGAGCTCTCTCAAGCTCGGCATCAGTGCACTCAGCATTTGACTAGACCTGTATTGAATGAAGGTACATTTATACATTGAACTATGCCCAGTTTATTATAAAACAAAATTAAATACAGTATATATAGCAGGGGGTCCACGCTCCATCTCTCCATCAGTTTGGGGGTCCTTGGCCTGAAAAACATTGAAGTCCCCTGACCTAGAATTAAATACTTCACATAAACATGCATGTATGTAAGTTATATAGTGCACCTTTGTGTGACAAGACCTATGTTATTTTATTTCATATACTGTATCAATGTATGTTATATATGTTTACATTATAGCAGGTGTTTCCAACTTGTTCAAATTTTGGGACATTCATTGTGCTGACCTGTTTTATTTGGTCGTCAATAATGACATGTCCTCTTTTCTAAAATTAAATAAGAAGCTTTACTAAATGACCTCTTCTGTGATGATGTATGATGTCTTCCATCTTCTATGATCCCATGCTACGACCTGCAACTATTAATCATTTAGCTGTTGCTTCTTCTCAATGATGGTCTCTTGTGTTTGTTAGTGTTGTTGTGACTGAGAGACATGTAGCTGCATAAATTATATATTGAGTTTTTGAAAAGCTCATCAGTGAGAAATAAGACATTTTTGTCATGTCAATTCCTTAATTAATGAATTGACTGATCAATTAATCTATCTCATGTCTAATCTTGTCTTATTATCTCCTGTAACCCGTATCTTTCCTAAATTGATCAGCATCTGTGTTCATCTAACCACTGTTTTTGGATGTGTTCCTTCAACGCTTTGTGCGTTATCGCTAGATAAATTCTACAAACAGATTAAAGTGGCGTTCTGTAAGGCTGCGGGTATCTGTGCCATCACAAGGGAGTTATGGGCTTTGTCTCAGGGAGATCTGTTTGCAGTCTCTTCACCTGACTGCAGGCACCTCGACAAAGAGAATTTCTTTAAAGGGAGATATCACCCGGCTTGTAACTGGGCAAATATTTTCTGTAAGCCAGACAGCGCTGCCAATATCATGGTTGGCTGGGATTCAATTGCTGTTATAGCACACTTAGGTTAAAGGGTGTCTTTTAGAGCCGCAAAACAAGAAGGGAGAGAGAAAACATTAATGTTGTCTGCTGTGCTGTTGCAAAGTCTAATTATCATGCGTTCATGTTCCACTGAGAGATTATCTCCGACCAATCAGATGGGTACTTGATGAGAACAAACACATTATACGCACACTGTTGATTCACAGTCGTTTGTGGTGCATTGATTCTCCCTGCGCTGCCAAACAGCGCTCTCTTTCATCTTGAATTAGGCAGATACCCATGATTTTTCAGATGCTAATGAAAATTTGTACAGCTCAATTTCAGCCCTGGCGTGCCTCATTGAGTGGATGGACCCGACTGTTGAACAGCGAGACACTCAAAGGTTCAACAAAGTATTTACTCTACATACCTGAGTGGAAACAAACGTATGTGTTTAGGTGAGGAGGTGCAGAGATATGAACATGCTGTCGTACCTTTGTATTGGCTCTGAAGAGTGAATGGGCAGGTGAGGCAGATTTGAGTTGGATTACATAAGACTCGTGTGCGTGTGTGACAAGTTTAGAGGACTTCTAGTGTTTTAGTTCAGATTCGCTGCCACTCCCACTTACTGAGCAAACAATAGATTAGAAGCAGCAGCCAGGTGAGCTGCAAGTTGAAGCCTGTTCAGGTGTGACCCAGGCTGAAGTTACTTACTTGGCCCTGCCTAAATCCTGCACACACACACACACACACACACACACACACACACACACACACACACACACACACACACACACACACACACACACTGTCATGTTTGTGTGGATGTCTCATTAACATAATGCATCCTCCAGCCCCAGGGGTTGGTAACTTGAATCCCACTTCTGATTGTACAAGTGACAAAAGTTACCTCCCTAAATAAATGGGAAGAAAGATAACAGAATAGAAGAGTAAATGAACTAGGCACTGAATATGTTGTGCTACTGTCAGCTGTAGTAATTGCTCTGCAAGTATTCAGTGAAGTAAACATTGTGCTCACGTGCAAATTTAATGTATTTTGGATCATATGTCCTTGCCGCATGAATTGGAGCCTTGACTGCTACGCCAGTGTCACTCTCTGTTTCAACAAATAATCCATGTTGTGTCTGCATCCAAGGGAGGGAAGCAAAGAGTTCTGCCACAGTTTTTTTTCTTTCAGTTCAACATGGTGGTGATGTTACAGTCAGAGTGAAGACATAGCTATTACAAGTGGTTTTTGGAACTACGTTTCAGTCTATAATCGTAGAAAAGTACCTGACTTTTACTTCTTGGCACTTAGAGGTTCTTTGTCCAAAGTGACATTATGTGCCATTTGATGGTAGAAACGTGTCTGCCAGTAGACCATTTTTAATACTGCTTCAATCTCAGGGTCTTGCTTTGATTGTATAGTTTTACTGATCCTGTATAATTTTGTGATCTTGTGAATCCAGTTAGTTTAGTTTAGTTCCTTTGTTTATCTCATTCATAAGATAAAAGAAAATCTGCTTTTTCACGTCAGCAAGTTGAATGAAGGACAATCTTCTGCTTTTTTAACAAAATACTTGTGCGTTTACAGTGGTAATTTCAAACAGGCTTCTGAAATTGACCACTTAATACATTATCTGCCATTACTTATTGCTACAATTCATCATTTGCAGAAAAATAAAAAAAAAAGAAAGAAAAAGACTGAACAAATACATATTAATAATAAACCAAAAACACACTTTAGATCATTTTAAACATGCAAACATACACATGAACTTGCCAACTTTTTACATATCAACACATACATGTGCAAGGTAATGTCAAACCTGTTCAGACTTCTAAACATTCGCTGGGTTGCCAACAGAAGTAGGATTACATTTGAGGCATGCTTAAAAAATGTAGTTTGCAGTGTTTCAGTCACATGTTTAGTGTAGAAACTAGAAGATACTAGAGCCCATATTCCCTTTTAACTGAAGTCTCATAATATGTATGTTGGTCATACATGAAAGAAAAGACTGGGTGTTGTAAGGTTAAAACCATGAACAGCTGAAAACATTGTATTAAGTCTTTCCCCCTTGAATGCCCATTAGAAACTATCAGTATATATGTTACTAGTTCTACCCATGGAACATTTTGTTTTTCTGATGTGTTTTTTTTTTTTTCTGTTGATGACAAACATCACTACTCCGGCAAACTTTGGGAAAAACCAGTGAAAATTTAAAATAATTATAAAAATAAATAAATTAAAAAAAATTAACAACATTAAAAAAATAAAACTGAAACTAAAAAAATTAAAATGTAGATAAATAAATAAATGAATAATAATGGCAACAAATAAAGAAAAAAATAAAGATTTAAAGAAAAAAATAAAATTAAAAATAAATGAAGAAACAACAAAACAACAAAAAAAGAAAAAAGAAAGAAAATGTATTATTTAATCCTATTGGTTGTTCTAGTATGGGTTGTGTTCACCTCCACCTATCACAACATCTGTTACATTTGAAAAACAGAACCTGTTGTAATGGTCGTCAAATCACTTCTTTAGTGAGTTAACAGAGGTGTCAAAACTTGTCATTAAGGGTACAGAGGGGTCATCAAATGTCATCTTTATGAGGGAAAGAGTTAACACTGGATTTCTGCACACACTGAAATACATAATTTTGCCACATTTACATGTTGTTTCCCTGTTGTTTGGAAACTCCCAATTTATGATGTAATATGGACAGACAAAAAAAGGAGACTTGTGGATATGATGGCACAATTCAGAGATGGGGACTTGCACTTGTAACTTGTACTCAAATTTCCATCTCAGAAGTCTTCAGAAACGACTCTTGACTTGAAGTTTGGGACTCGTGAACAATCTTTTTCTGTTGAACAGCAACAAAACCTGATGGGTCTGCCGAGCTGAATATTATTTCATTCTAAAAGTGGATGCGTCATTACCCATGCGCGGTGTGCTGCCACAGACCTAAATGTAAATAAACTTTACAGGAGCCATGTGCCATTTGTCGTATCCTTTGGATATGGTAACTTCTCACATACTCATAATAAAGGGATTGCTCCGTGCAAAGTCTGCATAATGAAACTAAAAGATGCAGTATCAACAACCTCAAACTATATATGACACCTTAAAACGCATCCTGATAGGTCAGTCACTTACAGCTAGCAAACATGCTAAATGTTAACTCACTCACATCATACATACATAGTAGCAGTCAGCTGTCTAACATTAATATGTTGCTGGCTTTATAGCTATGGAGGGAGAGATAACCCCATTAGTTTTGGCGTGTTTTGAAAATATGAGAGATCATAATGTCACTAATCATCGTGACCCACTGCCATCATCTACAGGCTAGCGTCAAAACAAGACAAGCATTATGAATGGCAGCTAACGTTACAGACAGGACGCAGGTTTTCGCTGACCCCCTATAGGTTAATTTTGTAGTGGGACTGAGAGCCTTTAAGGTGGTAGTTGGAGACAATATTGTTGTAGTCTGTTATTGATATTATTTGCATGCTTTTAGCAATACATGCCTGTTACCCTCAGTAAATTAGTCTATATTAGTGGTTCTTAACTGGGGGCCACGTGGACACTCTCATGGAGGGGTTTGCAAGTGACGTCATTTTGCAGGTGCGTTGCTAACTACTGTTGTACGTCACAACATTAAAAATCACTCGGCACAAACCCCACTCATTGATGGAGGTCTGTATGTGGAGATCGCTGGTTATATAGCCAGCCACCTCCACATACAGGTCTGTCACATTACTTTTCGAATTATGTACCTTTTTTCAGGCATAATTGCGGGTGCCAGTGGCTTATGATGCTGGTAGTGGGGCTTAGTTCAAAAAAAGGGTTGAGAAACACTGGTCTATATAATTTTTATTTGTGCAATATTATCTTAAAACCAGTTCTTCTCTCAAAATCCAGTGGTTGTAGCTGGGTTTTTGCTACCCATGAATAAAAAATTTTGCTGTATTATCCCAATTTTAGTTCAATAATTAGTAACCTATAGTATTTCACACCCTGTTCCTGTACAGGTTCACAGGATACAACAAAGCAAGAAGTTATAGTAGACAGTCACGTGAGGAGGCTGTATACTACTTTTGTCGCACAATAGTTGGGTTCAGTTCAGTTTAGAAATTTTTTATCAAAATTGAAACACTAAAAAAACATTGCTATCCATCCAACCAGTAGACTGAAAAGGTGTGAAAAGTTTCAGTTAATGTTTCAAGGAAAAAAACATTTATTTTTTTTTAAAGAAAAGCTTTTATTGTGGTCTTCTTTTCATGTGCATCAATGCTTCTATTTGATGAAGGGGGGATGATAATACAGTAGAGTACTTTGTATTCCTGAGATATAGCTATGCTGTGTTCAAAGCAGAACAACTGGCATGCAACACTTATTAACCACATTATAGACTTGAGACTTGACTTGAACTTGACCTCAAAGACTTGAGACTTGACTTGGACTTCATCTCAAAGACCTGTGAGCATCTCTGACTCAATTACTCCCATTTTTTGCCGGACTGGAGTTGATCAATCATTACATGTTGATCTGTGATTCGTCAGATCTCATCATGTGATCCAGGATGAAACCCAGCTCCCTTATTTTCCTTTGAATAGACGGGAATTGTTTTCATTTTACAAAATGGTTTTACAATGTAAATGTTTAAGTGTGGATGTAGCCTTAGCTTTGTCGTTTATTTTTAACTGTAGTGCTGAGGCAGTTGTTTTTGTTTGTCTGGGAAACCCACCAATACAAAACAAGAAAATCCTCATACTTTTAACCATGACATTGTTGAATTTACTGAGCAATCATCCTAATAGAATAAATATTCCATTACTGTGAGATAAAATTAAATAATGTTTGCTAGGATAAAAGATTTTGGTCACATCACATGGCCCACACATACTTGTATCTATAGAAAAACATACCCACACAAACATACAGGCAGAGGAAGAGTGGCTTCCTAATTTTTTCTCTTTAGTATTCTGTTTGTCGGGAGTGTAATAAAACAAGGAGAGTCATGCTGACTTATACAAGGCTGTCATTTAAATCTGAAATAGCATCCCTGTGGAAAAAAATCAATGCAGGATATTACAACCCAAATTAGATATTTTTTTTATGCCGCTTGCGTTCCATTTACCCAATTTCAGGAACAATCACCCTATTAGCGACTTGTAGGCCTCCATGCAGCGCTAATTGTACAATTACTGCACTGATTTTTTATTTTATTTTATTTATTTTTTTAATAAAATTTGAATTATCCCCTCACTGCAGACACACTGTGAGTAATTCTACAGCAGAGAGATAATGTGTAGCTTCTGGTAATCCCAAGACTTTCCTGACGCATGTATGACGTGCTTGATTATATCTTTAGCCAAATTTGAGTTTATAAATTCCAGCTGGGAGAGAATAAATGAAAGTGTTCTTCTGGTCAGGAGAGACAGCATAGAGAAATACACCACTCGTATTTGTGATTTTCAGAGTAAAGGACCACAGAAGTGCTTGAAATGTTATATTTCCACTGTAACCCTGGAGACAGAAATCTCAAAAATTGAATACCTTGCTGAATTCCTACAGATGTTGTATGTTGCCTAGCAACTGTTTTTACTTCTCTCCCCGTTTTCTGTTTTTTCCTCTTTCTGATTCTCAGTTTTTCTTTCTCTGTATCTTTGCTCCTTTCTCCCACTCCATGGCTTGTCACAGTTAATTAAGTAACACAAGAGATGCCACTAAAGCAGAGAATGGTTTATTTATTTGCACGTTAATAATTTAGGCTAAGCAGGGCCCCTGCTTTGGCCTGTCCCTTAATGCTTTCAAAGCAGCCTGACGCTGCAGCTTTGTGTTGTTTTATTTGCCAAATGGCTGGGGATCTTGTCGGCCCTTTGAAATGTAGCAGCGCCACTACACACAATGTGTCGTTGTCCTCATTGGTCTTCCACTGCTGTCTCTTTGTGTCAGGTGAGAAGCTATAGCTTGATGGAGGCTTTCTGCTGTGTGATTGGCAGGTCTATCTGTCACTCAGCCCTGGGGACTCTGCTGCTCTAATTAGGTCGCTTGGCTTGCTCACCTCCCAGGGCTGGATGCTACAGCAGACCACAGATCAAATGACGGCCCCTTGTTTTCTGGGGCCATGTAAAGGTAGCGGCAAAAAGCAGAGGAAGCGCATTTGTTTAGTGTCTACAACCTTTCTACACCTGTTTGCTGGTTTTTTACCCCTTTTTTTTTTTTTTTACCCTTCTCTCCCTCACAAGTGCAGCAATGCACATCGCTCTTCATTTGTAAAATGCCAGAGGGGAGTGTGACTCCTTGTGGGTTAATTTGATTCCAGTGGGTTAATTGATAAAGAGGGAGTGTTTCCTGTTCTGAATTGTGCCACTGGATTTTCTAACTGGTGACTTGTCACCACTGATTCATACTGGTTTTGAACCCGTAATTAGTACAGGCCTTTGAAACACGGCAGAACCTGCTACAGACAATTCTCCTTTCACACTGCAACAAGGCAAGTTGGCCTGTGTGTTGTTTTGACGTCATAGACATGCTAACAAACAGTAGATTCCCTGGGAAATCCCCCTTGAATCAGGAACGTTTCTCTCACCTCACTCCCACAATATTGAAATTTGACTTGACAATTAATTGTCATCTGCTACTGTGGTAATCTGTTAACTTTATGCCAAAAGAATAAATCAATTATTACAATAGAAATTTAGGATATGTGACATGACAGAATTTTTATTTTACATCAATACGGTTTTTGTTGGAGATCAGTGGTGTATTAAATTATATACTCAAGCATATTCTGATGCATTTATTCATTATTTTAATAGCTTTAATAGCTTGGGGTGGCACAGTGGTGCAGGGAGAAGCACTGTCACCTCACAGTAAGAAGGTCTTGGGTTGCATGTTCTGCTTGTGTTTGCATGGGTTCTCTCTGGGTACTCCATCTTCTTCCCACCATTCAAAGACATACACTAATTGGTTAATTGGTTAAGTTAAAATGCCTGTAGGTATAAATGTGAGAGTAAGTGGTTGTCTCTATATGTCAGCCTTGCAATGAACTGGTGACAAGTCCAGGATGTACCCCGCCTTCACCCACAGGTAGCTGGGATAGGCTCCAGCACCCCCGGCACCCTCTCAAGGATAAAGCGGTTCAGAAGATGACTAACTGACTGAATGTTCATTCTATATTTGTAAAATTTTCTGAGGTTTTGTCACATTACAATTATTTAAAAAAAAAAATTAAAAGCATAAAGAGTCATCTTCAACTTATAGTTAGGTCCAAAAATCAACCTTAAAAAGAGATTATCATGTGGTAATTATTAATATTTTTTTGCCTGAAAATATTTTCACCCATATATTTTTTTTTTTATAAACATTTATTTATTTATTTTCATTATTTATACAAACCAATCAACATGAACTTTTGAACATGGCAGATTAAAAATA
>JAPTGZ010000005.1:57539085-57550255 GCA_029814645.1 Fowleria isostigma
GAATAGAATAGAATAGAATAGAATAGAATAGAATAGAATAGAATAGAATACTTTATTGTCATTATACATATGTACAATGAAATTAAAAAGACAACTCTCCGGTGATGCGCTGTACAGAACATCTATAGATGCATAATTTAATGGTTTATTAGGTGTATGCAGGGTGCGATAAATAATAAATCCCCCTCTCTGTTTTTTTTTATTATGTTTCTAATCATGACAAAACAAGCAATCAGCAGGTTTAATTAGTCATACTCTGATTAGGTTCATTTTGTTTACTAAAAACTGTGTAGATTTGGTTTCTTTTTTGTTTTTTTAATCTGTCTGACTAAAAAAACCCAACTTATCTGTATTTGGTGTAATTTTTTTTTTACATTAACGGTCGGCCCTATGACATGTCCAACATTCATCTTTAATGTAAACTAAAAATGCATGAAACATTTAATTTTCTGCGACGGTCACACTTGCGATGTGTGAAATGGCCGAATGAAGTTTGAGGATCATAGATAAGAGTCGATTATGTTAACACGACAGAGGATTTACAACAAGCAACTCAATCAGACCGTAAAACGTAACATAAAAACAAATCGATTAAGAATTCACTTCGTGTCAAAATGATTCGGCTAATTAGACCAAATAAACGCTCTGCTCTGACGTGGGATTTGATGTGTTGAACATGTACGTCGGCGCCTGCAGATGTACATCCGTAAGGCCTGCTGTGAGCGCCTCGTGCATACTGAGTGACATTTGAAAAAGAGAGAGAGAGAGGGAGGGAGACAGAGAGAGAAGTACGGACACAGAAAAAAGTATTAGACCACTGGAGCAACCGATAATGTAATAATGGCCAATAATGAAATAATTTCAGCCATTTTAAATGTAATAAAGCCAATAACGTAATAACTTGCCAATAATGTAATAAAGTGAAATGTTTGAAAAAAGTTCTAATTAAAAAGGTTTTCCAAGAAATAAATGTGGTAAATGTATTTCACCATGTAACATCCAACAGAAGCATTGCCATGAAATTATGTATTTACAAATCTAAGCAAATAAACAAAATTCTAAATATAGATTTTGTACAAGTAATTTTCAAATTCTCTTCTAGCCATATTTAAGGAGAAAAGAGAGTTCTGCATAATACATGGTTTTGATGAATGAATACGACGACTATGCGTTCCACTAGATCTATTTTTGATGAGCAGACTGCACAAAAAATATGTGTATATATATTTCCAAGAAATGCAGACCTATTTATGTATTATTACATTATCGGCTGCAGTTATTATATTTCAAAGGATTTTTTTTAATGCTGTGCTAATAATGTATAAAATGTTATTTTCTCATTGGCTCAAAAACTTTATTACATTATTGGCAAGTTATTAGGTTATTGGCTTTATTACATTTAAAATGGCCAAAATTATTACGTTATTGGCAGGTATTACATTATTGGCCATTATTACATTATCAGTTGCTACAAGGGTAGTGTTTTGAAGAGTTAAACTAAAGCTTTTCTGCCTTTACTTATGACACTTTCTGCTGTGAAAAAGGTCTACTGATCCTCAACTATCTACAAATATAGCAGCAGGTTAATCTGGGTGCATCACACTCTTCACTCTGACTGGTTAATTATCCTTTACAAATAACTGAAGTCCACTTTGGGTTCAACTTTGATGAGATCTTAGTTCTTTGAAAGTCAATGCATGCATTAGTTTCATCTCTGGCAGTGATGCACTGCACAGCTGCTCAGGTTCACAGATCATGTTGAAGCGCTTTTGCTAATACCTGTAGCTCACTAATTAGCCATCTCTGAGTCAGACATCTGCAATGACTGTTGGATCTGTGAGCTGAAAAATGATAATTATAGGACAACATGCTTTGCGGTCGCTGTTAGCTGCATCAGCTCCAGACCCGCAGCTCCACCGAACAGTCATGTTTGTGTTACTTGTTATTGAAAAGTGCAGATTGGATCAGAAGGCTCAGTTTAATCCAAGTGACTTAATGACATTTGAATGTTGTCACAGATTTTATTGTGATAAACTTACAGATGTCTACAGCCTGGGCATTTAGAAGATCTGGCAATTTAGCCCCATGTGTTGAATGTTTTCTTAGAATTGGGGTGTCAAACATACAGCCCGCAGCCAAAACCGGCAACGGTGGCAATTTGGCCCTTGGAATAAATTTATGAAACCCAGCAATTACACTGAAGATGCTAATAGTCAAGGGTGTCAAACTTATTTTAGTGTGGGTTAGACCTTTAAAATAATACCTTTATAACCTATAAATAATTCTAAATTCTAAAATTTTAACAATATTATGCCTGTTGCTAAATGTTTTGTGCCTTTGTAGTTCCACTGAGATATGTAATGTGCATGTATGAGGCATAATGTTGAAACTGCACATTTCTTTTCTTATGAAATTTCAGGTTGATCAGGTTAATGACTTTTTTGTGAAAGGATAGTTTAGTTTATAAATGTAAACATTTTCCTAATTTAATTGTACTTTTTTGCACTAATACAAAGAAAAAATTTTGAAGTTCTTATTATTTATAAGTTATTATGTCACTATTTAACCCTGCAGTGAACTGGCGACTTGTTCAGGGTGTACCCCGCCTTTGCCCATAAGTATCTGAGAGACTCTAGTGACCCTAGTGAGGATAAATAGGGTTCAGATATTGAATGAGTGAATGAATGTTATTATTTTTCTGGTCTGGCCTGTTTGAGATCATATTGGGCTGAATGTGGCCCCTGAACTAAAATTAGTTTGACACCCCTTTCTTAGAACATAGACTGATCAATAACCTAAACACTGACTAATGTAAATCATGAATTATGTTTTATTCAGATTGGAAACTGATGATAGTGGATTTTTGATGAGATAATATAGCATTGATATTCCAAACAGTAAACAACAAGGGCAAGTTCACACCCACGGCCACCAAAACCAACACTGAAATAACACTCCACCTCCACAGACTGTTTCATGTAAGAATTCCTGGTGGTAGTCTACTTCAAAACTCTGTTAGACTGTAAAACACCTCACCAGACAAACCATTAGTCTGTCTTTAAGTCAGCGGAATGTTCTTGTAAAGTGGGCTCGTAAAAGTCACTCTGCGTTTGATTTCTGAGACGAGAGATTCACCTGGTCTTGGAAAGATGCACATTTATTGCGTTTATACAGTACATTACAGTCTGCTCAGGTAAAATATATTTAAGAAAAAATAAAACTAACAAATAAAAAAAATGTATATATGAATAAAAATAAAGTAAAACATACTTTACCTATGGTGGATACTGTAGCTTGTTTTAGTACAGGCACCATATACAGCCCAATATGATTTAAAATGGGCTGGACCAGTAAAATAAAAGCACGATAACCTACCAGTAAAAACTCAAAATGTTTCTCTTTTTTAGCGCAAAAAAGTAAAAGTGCAGTTTTACTAATATAATGCCTCAGCTTGTCATGTACACATGTCCACATGGATTCACACTAAAACAAAGAGGAAAATTTGGAGTTGTCAGTATTCATTATAAGGCATCCTTTTTTCCTACCTTCCTTCCTTCCTTACTTCCTTCCTTCCTTCCTTCCTTCTTTCTGTCCATCCATCCAAGCTTGTTGTCCATCCCATTTCTCTGACACTATTAATCCGATTCTTTTCAAATTTGACACACATGTCCTTTACTACTTTGTAGTGGTGGTGGTGGTGATGAGGAAGAGGTCTTAGTAAGCTCTGCCTGCTAAAGAGTTGTCATATTATTATGCTATCATTTTAGTTGTGCAATCCTCTTGCATTTGAATTGGTCAGAATGTGGCCTCTGAACTAAAATTACTTTGACACCCTTGATTATTAATGACAGTGTAATTTTTGCATGTGATAAATTCAACCCACAGGCCAGAATAGAACCTCTGGCGAGTCGGTTTTCTATGTTCGCATGTTTGACACCCCTGTTGTAGATAAAGGGTCAACTAAAATGTCCTTTTTCCACTGTGTTCTCTTCATCAGCCTCAGTTAGGCTCCTCCATGTTCGCCCCACTCTCCTGCCTCCCCAGTCATGCTCTGCCAGCACTCAAACTTCCAGAGCAGTGTCACTACCGTCCATCCTGGGCCCTCCTACCCAAAATGGAACATTTCTCCACAGTCATGCACCCCCAATCGACCAATTTCCTCAGAGATGGATACACGTAAGTGCATAGTTATGATGACCTGTAAGTGAGTCAGAGATAAATGATTTGTGTGTGCAGTAATGTTCTGATTTATGATTTTATACCTGTTTAATTCTGAACCACATGAAGAGAGGTTTTGCTTTAGGGCATATCTAGTGGAAATCCTGAGAAAACACAAACATTTGATTTTGAGCATTTTGTTGTAAGTTGATCATGAGTTTTTTACATGGATATTAACAGAAATCTTTTTGTCTTTGTATTTTATAATCATCCCCAGAAACATCCCAAGTGTCAACACCCTCCCAGACCAGGACTATGGTCAGTTGAGTGCCACTACTGCCTCTGTGAGCACCACCCTTGGCATCCTGCCGTCTCCTGCCACCCCTCGTTTCTCTGTACCCACTCCACGCACCCCTCGGACACCCAGGGGAATTAATGCAGCAAGCTCCGGGCAAGGTTCAGTGAAGCAGGATGGAACTGAGCTGAGCTCGCCTGTTTCAACGCCCTCCACCAGCCTGCCGCTCAGTTCAGTAGAACCCCTAGCCCGGCCTGGGCCCACACTGCCCGAGGCCCACAGCCTTTACTCAGTCCTCCTGCTCTCAGACTCCGTCCTGAATGTCTTCAAGGATCGCAACTTTGACAGCTGCTGCATCTGCGCCTGTAACATGAATGTCAAAGGCGCAGATGTGGGGGTGTACATCCCTGATTCTACCTGTGAGGATCAGTACCGCTGCATGTGCGGCTTCAGTGCCATTGTGAACCGACGGTTGGCTCACGGTACAGGCCTCTTCCTGGAGGATGAACTGGATATTTACGGCCGGACCTCCGAGGTGGGTCGAGCGGCTGAGAGGAGGCTGGCTCTTTGTCGACGGGACCCATCGATGGGAGACCCCAGAGCCAAGCGACCACAGGATGCGGCCCCAGCATCTCCGTCGGTCATGATCCTTCTCCAGGAGCAGTGCTCTCAGCCCATTTCTTCACTGGCTTCACTGCATCTGCCCCTCAGTTGTTCCTGCCATGGCCGCAAGGGGGCGCTACTCCAGAGTTGGATGTCTGAAAAGCAGTGGGCAGATGGCAGCGATGCATGCGTGGAATGTTACAATGCCCTGGAGCAGGGGCTACAGTACGTGGATAATCCAGCAGGAGGGAAAGTCGATCAGGCTGTTGTGAGGAGTACAGCTCTTCACACGTGGCCTCACACTAATGGTGAGCCCCGAAGAGGAGTTTAACTGTAGATGTTTAGTCAAAAATGATTATTTCAGTTATACATGGGGCGGGGTTGACATGGTCCAATTATTAGGTTATCACATTTTCATGCTCCAAGTATTGTTATCATACTGGCCTTTAAAAATCCTGCATTGACCTCAGATTTTAACCACTTACAGTAAGTTAAAAATATACATAATCTGATCATAATCATACCTCATGTAAATTAGGATTATTGTGATATAATAGTTTTGAGAGTGACAAGTTGATTCTCAAAAACAGAGATTGAACAAGGATAGCATTAAGAAGCAATGAAATGTTAACATTTGTATAACATACTTAAAATATGGTTGTAATTTGATATGCTCTAATGATAGCTGATTTATAGTTCTTTTTTGTACAGACTTTTTGGAGCAGTTTTTACTTCAGAGTAGTGGTCAAACACTTTTACCACATGGTGTTACAATACCGTAACACACTCACAGAATCACAAACATAAAAAAAAAACAAAAAAGAAGTATTTGTGCAATCACAACAAAATACCAAAGAGAGCAGAGAAAATACACTCCCTGTTTTGTCTTTTTGGGTACAGGGTGATCTTTGAAGGATAACAGCGATGTGAGTTTTACAGAGACTGGGATGAATGCAAATACAAATCCCACTGTTATTTTTGGAAAACTTTTTTTTTGTCAGATTTTATGTATGAGCTGTATTCTTAATGCAATCATAGTTTCTTACCCTGTGTTGTGATACAGACTGTATTATATTCTTAGGGATTGTATTCATAGCTAAAACACAACAATTACTGTCATCTGCTGCTGTGCTTTATTTATATATTTTTTTCTCGTGTTTATAGACTCTGTTAACATGTGTGCATCTGTTTGTGACTCATACTTGTGTGTTCTTTGTCTGTGTGACTCCCCAGTGGTGGACATGTGCATGCTGTCGTCCCAGGACATGGTCCGAATGTTGCTCTCGTTGCAGCCGTTCCTGCAGGATGCGATCCAAAAGAAGAGAACAGGACGGACCTGGGAAAACATCCAACATGTTCAAGGTCCACTTACCTGGCAGCAGTTCCATAAGATGGCTGGAAGAGGCTCCTATGGTGAGCAGGATCTGTTTTTAAGTAGAAGACTAATCTGGAGCAGCAGCTATTGATTATTTATTTTTTAATCAATTATTCCATTGGTTATTGTCATTGATTCAATTAAACAATTACTTGAATGAATAATTTTTTTTTTTTAAATGTCAAAAAGCCATGGTTGAAAATAATAACTTGTCCCGTATTTTAGAACAACTAAAACTACAGAAAGTACAAAAGTAAAAGGATAAATAAAAAAATATCTATATAGAAATAGCAACAATAATAACAGCAGTATAAAAGTATATATAAAAATATCTATAGATATAAAGAACAAACAAGTCAAATGACATCTACAAACAATATATGCGCTGCAGTCTTCAACACATTTGGATCCAATTTACTGTCACGTGCGTCAGAATAAGTATCCATGTGAAACGGTGGAACCAATATTTAGCAGCAGCAAAATTAAGGAAATAAAGCTTCATTTCAAGAAAATTGTACCTGGATTTTTTTTTTTTAATCAGTATGTCTTGATTAATTATTATTACTATTATTAATTAATATTCATTTTGATGCCTATAATCTGTTGTGTTTTATTTGTATTAATTTCTCTTCATTGGGTACATTTGTGTCCTGTACATTGTGTTAGTTTTGGTGTACTGATGCATGTTTACAACTAATTTCTTTGACTTAATTGCTACCATACATGTTTAAATAGTGGGCTTTGCTTCTTCTCACTGCCTTTTGGGCTACTAGGGTTGAATATAATTAGTAAATTGCTGTGTATATTTAAGTATTGTGTATATTGTGTACACATAATGTTTATAACCAATGTCTCTATGTATATTTCTCTATGTATAGTGTGTTTACAGCAAACTCTATGTATATTGTGTTCAAATAATGAGATGTATATGATCAGTATAGTACATTGTACATGTATGTATAATTAGTATTGTACATGGAGTGCATAAGTAGGACGGCGTATAAGGGCCACATAATAAAAACAAATCGCTTGTCACTACAAGAATAAAGTCACAATATGTCAAAAATAAAGTCGTAATATTACGAGAAGAAAGTCATAATATTCAAGAATAAAGTCATAATATTACGAGAATAAAGTTGTAGTTTTAAAAACTTAAAAATAGTGTTGTAGTTTTATGAGTTGTTATATTTTGAAATTAATTTGATGGTCAGAGTTTCCTGTTACAGTGAATGCAACAAATGAAGCAGAAACTTCACTTCTGTTGAACTGGACCAACCTTATTCTCGTAATATTCTGCCTTTATTCTTGTAATTTTATGACTTTATTCTCATGATATTAGGACTTTATTCTTAACATATTCCTAGTTTTTTTTTAAACTACGACTTTAATCTCGTAAAAAATATGACTTTATTCTCATAGCGACAAGCTTTTGGGTTTTTTTTGTGGCCCTTATACGTCATCATACATAAGTTCAAAATAAATATTAAACTAAAAAAATAAAAAATAAAAAAACAAATTAATCAATTAATAGTTTCAGCTCCAGACTAATCCCTAGATATGAAGAATTAAATAATGTAGGGAAGACATTTTATGTATTTGTCAGGAGATGAATTCCAAAGCTAAAGGTATCTTTTTCTACTTCCTTAAGGTTCGGAGGAGTCACCTGAGCCATTACCCATTCCAACGCTGTTACTGGGCTACGACCGAGAGCGGGACTTCCTGGCCTTGTCCCCTCTGGCTTTACCATTTTGGGAGAAGTTGCTGCTGGAACCTTATGGGGGGCAGAGGGATGTGGCCTATGTGGTGCTGTGTCCTAACAGCCCCTCTCTGCTGTCTGCAGCCCGAGCCTTCTTCCAGGAACTCAGCGCTGTTTATGAGGTTAACGATAATAGTGACGACTCCAGTCATTCATGTGGCTGAACAGACACGTCATTTGTATTTCTAAATGTTCTTTTCTTCCATGAACTCTGGCTCTGTTTCCAGACATGCCGACTGGGGAAGCATCGTCCTCTGGCCAAGGTGTCCCGGGATGGGATTGTGCGAGTGGGGGAGGAAGTGGAGGCCGAGCGGCTGGAGGAGCTGGATGTGGACCAGTGGCTGACCGGCCCCTGGACCGGACAGCAACACACGGACAACCTCAGCAAACTGAAACTCTACGCCTACGCCTGCAAGCAGCAGCTAGGTGAGATGAATGAGATGCATGCAGTGAAAATAAGAATAAACAATTTGGAAAGGTCTTTTCTACTAGTTTTCTACTGTATGTGTTTTTTTATTTAGAAAGTGTATGGCAGAGTTATTATAATTCTAACATTTCTGACTATAAGCGATTGTGAAGGTGCAGGGTCCATCGTTGTCATTGTCTTTGTTGTTTTTTTGTTATCTTCTTCGTCTTTGTTAACATGTATTCAAACATCTTCTCTAAAATTACTGAATCTGAATTAACTAGTTTTGGAGAATTCAAATGTTTTAGTAGCTTCCTTGGGACAATGTTCATTTTGAGAAAAAAAAAATGTAAAAAAAAGCCTTCACTTATATACATATTTTGATGGAATGGCTAGCGGTATCAATGTAGTTACTATTAAGCACTGATAGGAAATCATATATGGACTTTAATTTAATTAGTTGAGTTTTCCTCCTTCTGTTGGGAAATTGATCTCCTACATCAAGACCACAGGACTCTACCCAGCATAGCGGCAGAACCTGACAACCTGACAAATTCAACTTGTTATTGATTGTTGATAGAACATACCAGTGAGCTACAGGGCCATTAGTCCTATTTTTAACTAATAAACCCGTTGCATAGAGCAGCGATTCTTAACCATGGGACCGTGGACCGTTGTGGCGCCACCTAACGGGCCGCAAAAACAGTTCAGTTTTGCACTTGTGGGCCATGAGGGCACAGCTTCCCACAAAAAAGGAAGACCGTTAAATTGTCAAATTTATCAGCAGATCATAAAGCAATACTTTCATATGTGCTTTAATAAAGTTTTTTTTTTACAGTTTATTTAATTTGAAACTTTTAGTAGTAGTAGAATGTGTTTATTTTTTACCACATAATTTTATTAAACAAACATTTCTCTTTAGTTTTTTTGAGAATCTATCTAAATATTTTTGAATTTGTAATTTTTTGTGTCAATAAGTTTAACTTTAGCCTTTATATTTGTTCTTGTAGCAACTTGATTTGTTCCAATAAATGCTAGCCTGTTTTGTATCTTGTTGCAGGTTTACATAGAAGATAAACAAATGTATTTGAGATGAAAATAATGTGTTAAATAATGTGTGAAGTTGTATAAATGTGAGATGGGGCTGGGGTTTAAAAAGTTTTCTTCTTCCCACTCCTTTTTGAGCAGTACATATTGAATTAATTTTGTTATTACCAATGTACATGGACATAACTATATTGCCTTATTTTTATTAGTGTATTTATTCTGTTACCTAGTTTCTTGTAGACTAAAAATGTTTTTTTTTATTTGTTTTTTCTTCTGCTCAAAAATAAATAAATACATAAATAAAAGTACATTATATTTACATTACATTATATGAATTTATTTCAAAAGGATTTAACTTGTTTAACTGTAAGTGGACTTGATTTAGTTATTGAATACAAATCAAACCAAGACTCAGATCAATTAAAATAAAAATATTAATATTTGAATGGGCCCTGGGACACTTTGTACTGGGAAAGTTGGACCCAGTGGTCAAAAAGTTTAAGAACCCATGACATAGAGCGCAGGTGTCAAACATGCGGCCTGGGGGCCAAAACCAGCCCGCCAAAAGGTCCAGTCCGGGCCCTGAGAGGAATTTATGAAATGTAAACATCACACTGAAGATTTTAACAATCAAAGTATTTTAAAATAATTTGAGTTTAGTTTAATCTAATGTGGGTCAGATCAGTAAAATACCATCAGAATAAACTTCAAATAATGTTTTGAAATTGTTTTAATTTTTCTGTGTGGAGTTTGTTCTCCCCATGTCTGCGTGGGTTTTCTTTGGGTACTCCGGGTTCCTCCCATTATCCAAAGACATGCACTGATAAGTTAATTGGTTAATCTAAATTGTCCATAGGTGTGAATTTGAGAGCGTTTGGTTGTCTCTATATGTCAGCCCTGTGATGAACTAGCGAAATGTCCAGGGTGTACCCCGCCTTCACCCTTCAGTAGCTGGGATAGGCTCCATGCGACCCCCGTGACCCTATTGAGGATAAAGCGGGTTCAGAAAATGAATGAATGAATGAATGTTTTAATTCTAAAAAAGTAAAATTACACAAAAATATTTACATTTACAGACTGGCCTTTAAAAAAAATGTGAATAACCTGAAATATCTTGAGAGAAGTATATATAATTTTACCAATATTCTACCTGTTATTAAATTAAAAAAAAAAAATTGTAGATCACCTTTGATCTGTAGGTTATGATGAACATGTATAAAGAAATAAACTAAAGCATAATATTGTTAAAATTGTACTTATTTTGCGTAAGAATTTTCAGGTCATTCATATTTGATCATAATATGTTCAAGTATGGTTCACAGATGTGAACATTTTCATTATGGAATTTGAGAAAAGTTTGGAGTTGACATTATTTATAAGTTCTTATCCTCTTATTTATATTATTTTACTGGTCCGGCCCACTTTATTCGGATGAATGTGGCCCTTGACCATAATAACACTGCATGAAATGTGGGATTTACCAAAGTTACCCGTGATGAGTAAATGTTTGGTAAATGTGATGTACAACAT
>JAPTGZ010000005.1:57635330-57651347 GCA_029814645.1 Fowleria isostigma
CACACACACACACACACACACACACACACACACACACACACACACACACACACACACACACACACATACATGCACACCTCATACAAGAACTTGGTACGTTAAACAAATCAGGCTGCGATGCTCTTCCTGGCTTCCTTGCCTTACAGTGGTGAAACAAACAGAGGTGATGAGGTGAAGGAGACACTGAGCAGAGGCAGGGCAGAAAGAGAACCAAAGAAAGTGGAGAGCAACAGAGGGAGTAATTGTACTTCTTTGCCCTTGTATGCTGAAAAGATTCCCTCACACAACCCCAAAATACTCATACATACACAGTATAATCACATGTGTGAAATCCCTTAATGAGCTGACCACAAGGCTCTCAGTTGTGAGCGTAAGAGGAACAACTGACGGGTTGTAAGGAACCAGGCTGTTTTGACATTTGTTGGTTCTCAGCAACACTAAATCTCTCACACACAGTGATCACTGGAGCAATTATCTCTTCCTTGTCCCAGAACTCAGCTGAGTTAAACTGGAGCAGGGCCAACATGGGCACAAGGGATTCTGCTTGCGCGCACACACTACACTCATTTATTTGCCTTTATCATTTCCTTGCCCCCCCCTTTTTTTTACTCTGGCAAATGCGTTGTGTTGCCCTGACTCCGACAGAAGGAAAGCCCCAACTGCTTTCCCATTTTTTTCCCACTCTTGTCTTCTTTCTGTTGGTATGGTGATAGCAGTGGTTTATCACTCAGAAAGTCATGTCCCTTCAGTGAACTCTGTTTTAGCCTAAACAAAAAGGGTGCTGTTCAGAGGCTGATTATGGATGGTGTGGATCATCCTGAACTTAGCAATTGGCATGTGCGATAAAGTATGACCTACAGGTAGAGTATGTATTGTTATCAGTCAAGAGCTGGTGATTATAGGTGTGTGAACGACAGAAAGAAACTCATCGTTGATCATTCATTATTAACCTTATATGACAACAATCGTCATGATACAAATTTAAAAATCTCCTGAAGTTTCTGAAAAATTCTTTTGATGCTACATGAAATGCCTATGACCACATGTTACCCCTAACAACCCCTCACAAATCACTTTGCTCTCAATGTATGGCTTTAGGCCTTGCTCTGTTTGGCTGTGTTGAAGCAAGCCTAGTTTCACCCTGAGGCCTTGACAGTTAGAGAATCACTTAAAGAGCTTTAAAGGCTCATATTTCCTCCCCTCACCACATAGAATTCGACTTGCCTTCTGACCCTCAACACCATGAATTATGTTCTCGTCTCTAACTAAAACAAACAAAACATATTTCTTCATCAACATCTTCTTCAACAAGACAAAGTCGAAGAAGAGAGATGGAGTGAATAGAAAACTGCAAGGCTCACAGTGGGAGCGATGAGTTTCCAGTTGTAGGTTCAGTCGGAGGGAGTCGTTGCAGGTGTTAGCTCGGTGTCAGTTATGGCAATGATTTAGAGACTCATGGGCAGCTTAAAAGAAGGTTCACTCAGTCTTAGTGTAAACATGCCATTCTTTTCTTCTGAGGGAACTAGTGGCAGAATGGCAGTAGAAATGATTTAGTCATACAGTAGCTAAATCAGTTCAGGTGTTCAGTCTTGACAGTATGTGTTGGCACACAACAATCTTAACACTTCAGAGATGAGAAAACAAATGTAGCAGACAGAAAAAAAGACTGTGGTGACAAAACCAGTACTTCTTTAATCTGATGAAAACCATTTTGATCAGAGATTCTAACTTAAGTGAATAAATTTGTGATTTAGTGACTAAAATTTGCCCCTCTGTTATTTTGACTCCTGGGTATTATGCTGTTGAGCCCTCCTGCTTTGTCAAAGCACTTTGAAACCTCGGTTTTTAAAGATGCAATAAAATAAAAATTCTTCTTCTTATTATTATTATTATTATTCTTATTATTGTCTGATCTATCTATTAGCAGATCCTATAAAATGTTGAAGTTGAAAGCATTTATTTTGAATGTGATATCTGACATTTGCAAAGTAATTTTGCATATTCTGCCAGAAATGTAACTAAATATTAAGAGAAGGAACTTGCTTCTTTTCTCTTTTATTATGACTAGCAGGTTTAACCATTGAGTTTCTCAATAGTCTTAAAATGTTTTAAAGTCTCTAACTTAAAAGCTGAGACCTTATGTGACCTCCACATGGATCAAGCATGTACAAATAGAGAGAAACAATCACATCAAGTGTTTACAAAGCAAACATTTTCCAGTTGACCTAAACATTTTTATTGTAAACTTGTCACATACTATATTCAGGGTGTCATATTTTGATACAAAGGGTATCCCAAAGCTACCATTTTTAATGCAGGGATTAGGTATAAATCTTCAGTGTGCTGGTGTAGTCCTACAAATATCAGGCAATGCTGGATTATTATATTTAATTTTATCTAATGACCTGGTTAGAGTTTAGAACCTAGTCTTCTACATAAGTCTGTATACAAGTGTTTTTGTTCCATCATAACCATCTAACCACCATCTGCTGGTTTTTGCATACTTACTATCAGTGGTGGGCTGTGCATTTGGTACCTGGGCCTTCAGTGGGGATTTACTCAACTTAATCCACTTATTAATGCTACCACTATGACATTAAAATTATAGAAACCATCAATACTATAAAAAAATGCAAAATAATGGCATTACAGAGAGAGAGAGAGAGAGGGAGAGAGATTTGGTGTATTGAGGGTGAATATCATCATATCATTATCACAAGAAACCCAGTTGAGACAATGCCAAATTTCTCCACTATAACCACACAAAAAAATACAAAATTGAATTAATATCATAGCCTACTCACCAGTGGTGCTCATTATTTATACAAAATCCAACCTCCTTTCTCTACGCAGGAAATCTTTAATGTCTGTCATGGAGGTGATCTGTGTGTTTTACTTTCATCAATATGTCCTGTTTTATTACCTCCGCCAAGGAGGTTATGTTTTTGTCAACATTTGTCTGTGTGTCTGTTAGCAACCTAACTCAAAAACTACAGGACGGAATTTGATGAAAGTTTCAGGACATGATGGAAATGACACAAGGAACAATCGATTAAATTTTGGGAGTGATCCGACATTTTATCCAATTCAAATGCACTAATTAAGTGCGAGATTACTTGCTCGCTCCCTCTCTCCCCTTGCCACTCACGCACGCCGAAGGAGTCGTACAGGCAATGCATAACAAGGCATGGAAAAAAGTGTCTGACGCTGTTGCTGTCGATGGTAAGTGGTAACACAAATACATTCACAGAAATAAAGTTTTTAAGTGGTTACGAGGGAAAAAAAGAAAGAGCCCAGTCACGTCCATCCACAAACGGGACACTCCCACCTTCCGGGGGGCTCCGACGCTCCAGGGCAGAGAGGAGCGTCTTTGCTAGTGGATCAGCACCGTCAGTGTACGCCGGTACTCCCGTTCAAATGTGCTAATGCGGTTCGAATGTCTCTGCGCTTCACTGTGTGGGAAGGAAGGGGGGGCAGATCTGGGGCAGTCTGTCTGTCTGTCTGTGTCTGTAAGCAACTTTACACAAAAACTACTGGACAGATTTTGGGGAAATTCTAGGACTATTTTTAACAGAGATAGGACCATTTTCGGCATTTGTGCATAAAACCCCACCAAAAAAAAAAAAAAAGTCAGGGCACTGATACAAATAAATGTAGGATTATTACTTTGGTGTGAGTCACAATATGGGGGAAACCATCATGCTTGGTGGAGGTTTGCACTCTCTGAGTGCTTTTCTAGTTTCCATGGAGGCCAAGGCTCAGAGTCTCCGCTGTTGTATTCCTGGCATAAGTTTCTGTTCTCTTGAGAGCAGAGAATGTCCACACGTCCAGTTAGCCACGTCAGGGTTGGCCGACCACTCATCACAATGTACAGATTTTCTGGAAAAGTCCGCCTTGAAAATTTATATTTAAGTTTGTCCAAGACCAAATATTTTCCTCTCCTCCATCAGCATTTGTGGGTGTAAACAATTATACCTCAAATGTTTTAAAAGCCTTAATCTGAATTGTCCATAGGTGTGAATGTGAGTCTTTATATGTCAGCCCTGCGATGAACTGGCAAAATTGTCCAGGGTGTACCCCGCCTTTGCCCTTAAGTAGCTGGGATAGGCTCCAAGCGACCTGTGCAACCTTAGTGAGGATAAAGCAGGGTCAGAAAATGAATGAATGTTTTAAAAGGTCAGTTCAGTTTAATTAATTGGGCTTTTTTTGGCATCAAAACAAATATTGTCAAAGCTATATTAAATACGTTTTGCTCTAATCATTCAATCAGAGGAAGGATAAATGCTGACGACATTGGGGACCAGCTGGCCCTGTGAGGCAAAATTGAAATCTGATTGGTTAAAAAAACAGTTCCATTGCTACACAGTTTAAGGTACATGAGTCTTTACTACTGATTCTGAAGACCTAGGGCAGATTAGATTAAGCCCGGCAACACATAGGGACTAAAATCTGATTGGACAAAATATCTTTCATCCACATCCATGTACTGAAAGCATTGCAGCCAAGAGAAACACTAAGAAATAAAGAGAATAGGAATAAATTAATGCAATTTAATGTAAAAAATACTACAATTTAAGTTGTAAAGGTAGGTCAGTATTTCTGCTGATGTTTACACCAGTAGAGAAGGCCTTGGCCCTGACATCCCACCAGTGGTTATTATGTTAACTGGTACATATGCTGGCAATCTGCGCTGTAATGCAGTTGTTCTCATATGTTTTACAGTAGAGTACCCCCGAAATATCGTTTTTTAGCCAAGTACCTCAACTCTTGCTTCAGTATTTTTGATTGGAAAAAAAAAGGCAAAATTTGTTCTTGTGCCAAAGGTGTCTGTTTATATTATCAAAACTTATAGTAAATGTTGTATTCAAAATATAAACTAAAAATTGCCCTCTTTCATTGATAAGAAAAATAAATAATTAGTCTTTAATTAATAAATTAACCTTTCAAGGGCACAAAAAATAACTCAGCTACTCAAACTAATTTTGAATATAAAATTTAAATGTTCTTAAAAATGTTATCAAAGCTTAAACAAGATGATTGATAACAAAACTATTATATGAATGTATTTATTGTGTTATATATTTCAGCATTAAGTTCTCATTATTTATTTTCTATTCAGTCCACGATGACTTGTTTAATGTGTTTTACCAAAAAACTTCAAGTACCCCCTGGAATTCTTCCAAGTACCCCTGGGGGTATGTGTACCCTACTTTAGGAACCACTGCTATAAGTGGGAAAATAGATGCCAAGAGCTCACTACAAACAGCCGTTATGTGATTATTAAAGGTTTACACCTCCTCTGTCATTTGGGATGGTATTCCAATTATTAGTGAAATATAAGGGTTTGTAAACACAGACAATGTGGAACTGTCTTTCAAAATCACAGCATGTTCAGTAGCTAACATTTCAAAGAAATGCCACTCAAATGTCTAATGCAGAGCCATGGCAGTCTTATGGTGTCAGGTCATATGACATCCTTGCAATGTTTAATTCATCCTTTCTGGGCAGAAAGAAAAACCACATTTCTAAGTCAATTTACTTTTTTCAATGATATTAATCACAGAAATCTGACACAGTATTTCCCCTGGAGTCTGGCTCAACTACCCTTCATAATTATCTAGGCAATGTGGATGCACTTGAGGAGAACTATGACTAGCGCTCATCAGAGGACACCGGATCCATTGTGGAAGTGTGTTTAAGACCCACATTCCCTGGCATCCTGAGTTTGTATCGACCACAACCCTCACTTTTCTCCAGTGTGTGAGCCTAAGTATGTGTTTGCTAAATTAAATTAATGTAATGTGTGGTTATGGCTGCACTTATACTGTCAGAATCTCAATAAACGTTAGGGTAATTGCTTTGGTGTGTGTGTGTGTGTGTGTGTATGTGTGTGTGTATTTGTGTTTTTTTTTTTTTTTTTGCTGCACAACTGTGTCAAACACAAGACGACCGACCACCCCCTCCTGCTCCTTCCCTCTTTTTCATCCTGGCTAATTTCACCTGAGCCCTGTACAGGTTATGGGTGGGAAATAAAAGCTTTGGTATGGCTCTGGAAGCTATTTACCATCAGTGTGGTTTGATTGGAGTAACAGACTGGCCCCTGTCAGCCTGGTGGTGGAGGGATAGCGGAGAGGTTGCTACCGAGGTTGAAATTAGTGAGGGGTATTGCAGGGCATAAGGGGGCCCCTGGTCTGGTGTCAGGCCTGATTAGGAGTAGCCAGGGTCCATGACACACTGCAAACAGCATGCAACCAATAACTCACACATGTGTAGGAATTATCTGTGCATACATGTGTACATAGGATGTGGTGCCAAGGGCCTCATGGAGAAACAATCTGTTGAGGATAAGTTCATTCAGACCACGTTTAGGGGAAATTTTAGTGGAGAAGTGTCATTCTACTGGAGAGGATTGGCTCCAAGTTAAAGAAGACAGCAGAGGGAGATGATGCCTGTACAGGAAGAGGGGAAGCCTGGGGAAGGAATTTACATTGATTTACCATAGATCCTCATCCAAGATCAATGCAGGTTCTGTCTGAAGATTTGCCTCGGCTCTGTGAGGGGTTCCCCTCCCTAACTGAAGAAGGAAAAAAAAGATATTGAATATAAATGTCTCAAGATCACCTTTTTGTCAGCAAATCACAGAAAGCTCTTTCGAAAAAAAAAAAAAAAAAAATGACAAGGCTGCCAAATGTAATATCACTCCTGACATGAGATTTGAGTGCACTTCAACAGTTAGCCCATCAAAACCTGTGCTTGATCTCACACTTGTCGCGATTACACGACACATTAAAGCCATCTCGGCGCTGACGCTTTTTTCCCTTTTGTCCCAGGCCTGGCAGATCCTGCTTATTTAATAATATACTGTCAGAGTTTGGTCAGAATAAAAACCGATATGGCTCCCAAGAGTGCAGCTGAACTTGGAATATATTATGAGAAAATACACATGATTGTTGGACAAGTAAAATGGCTGGCTTCACTTCCGCTAGGTCACAGCATGAAATGGTATGAAACATTAACACAGCATATAAAAAATCTACTTTTGTGAAAAAAAACAAACAAAAAAACCCCCAGTCACCTCACAACCACAAACACTTTTTATTGATTAAACTATTGTCATTTAATGTCCCCATTTTGTTTAAGTTTCATCAAACTGGTACCTACAGGAATATTTTTTTCTAAATATAAAAAATGTTAAAGCTGTTGTTAAAAAATGAAAATACTCCTGAAAACAAAGTTGGTGAAGTGTATTTATAAATATTCATCTCAATCAAAATTGTTTGCTTGATCACAATGATTGAAAATCCAAATTATCATTCTGCTTTAGCAAATTTTTACTAAAAATATATATACACAGTGTGTAAAGGCCAAATATAAGAAATATCCGACAGTCCATTTTCAGATGGTGAAGCTTTTCCATTTTCTTGACTAAAATGAAGGGAAACAAAGGAAAATGTACCGAAATGTCAGAAAAAATCTCAAGAGCTTTTTGTCTGGAAATCAAAGAAGAGCTTTTTAGAAAAATGTGACACAGCTGCCAAATATAATATCACTCTTGACAAAGTAGTGGAGTGAGCGTCCAACCGTTAACCCATCAAAAGCCTGCTTGATTACACTCGTCGCGATTACAGGAGACATTACTGCCATTTCTGCTCAGATGTGAATAAAATATAAATGGATTTTCTCTCTGAAGGGCGCCAAGAGGTAACGGATGTCTCTGGAAGGAATTTGGAGGTGAAAAGTTATTTTGAGTCGATTTCTAGTGAGATGGTTCTTCTGAAAGATGAGACTCGATGGAGAGACGGAGATGACCCAGTAAGGGCAGAGAAAGGGAAATAAAGGAAAGTGGTGACAAGGGGGAATGGGAGTTGAAATAAGAGGAGAATACATACTTTACTTCTGACTAGGGTCTATTCCTACACGTAGCATTTAACAGTATATTTTAAACTGTATCTCCACCTGTTGTTATACCTCACACTTGCAATATTCAAATTCACCGCTCAGTCCGAAATTATGCTGTCATTTCCGCACAGACTAGTGAAGTAAATCTATTATTTTACTGAATTTTCAGAAAATTGTCAGAGGATGTTAATTTATGCTAATTTCCATCCAGAATTATGATATAAATATAAGAAATTGGTAATTTATCAAGATCATTGTCTTGGTTTAAACCACTATCAGACACAGTTTTGTCATACATTATCCTACGAGCTTTTGCTTTTGTTTCTGCAGCTCCTCATTCATCAGTGTTACATTTCTGTTTTCAATCTAAGTTTATTTCTTGTATTGATTTAGTTATCCTTATTGTCTCCTTACTGATGCATACATGTAGACAAACACATAATCATACCTATATCTCTTTTAATTCAATTGCATTCAGTTCAATTCATTTTATTAGTGGAGCCCGGTATCACAACAAGGTTACCTCACAGGATTTTACAGAATTTGGAATGTAAAACTAAGAAACAGTCCAATAAACAGTCATTGAAGCAGATTAATTTATTTCCTGGGCATCCCTCATCCTTAAGCTTTTCTTCTTGGCAAAGAAAAACTCCAAAACTCAGTGGGAAAGAGAAACCTTGGGGAGAACCACAGTGAAGATCTACTTCCATGGACTGACAGGCTGTAGATGAACCAGGACTGACAGACATCCATTTGATGGTGTAGTTTCAGTCTGTACAGATACAGTAAGGTGGGGCCACATTTGGGAGTCCATCCAGAATTATCCAAATCATTTGTATTTACCCTGTTCACAACTTCCCTAACCATTTAAAACTTTTTTGCAATATTGAGACTTTCTGGGTTTTTATTATCCGCATACTGAAAATGTGATAAAAGAAATGTCTGGAGACATACTTACAGGCATGTAAAACTAACACATAACAGGTTTGTCAAATAAACGTGTACTGAATACTCTTGTAAACTCATTAAGTGTATACTGTGCAAACTACTGAGAGTGTATGAAGACGTGATGTTTCGTCTGCGCCAACAATAGAAACCAAGTTGCCTTAGACTGCTGATGCTCACTGGAAACATGACCACTATGCTCTAAAATGGACAATGTGAAATATTGCATTGATTGTCACGTTTTTAGATACGGCCACAGCACATCTCTGTAAGAAGTGGTGTTGACCTGTTAACCCCCATTACTTTTAAAACATGATATCTCAGAAAGACAGAATGCTGCAAAACTCTGCAGTTTCTCTTGGTTGTAAGGGTGACCTGAAACAATTTGGTGGGCAAAGGTCAAAGGTCAATGCAATCTTTCATCTGTGCAGTCTTATGAGCATGATGTCTGCCTTGAGAGAATGTCTCAAACTTGGTGCAAACATTAATTTGAACTGGACTTTGGACTGAAAACATTTTGGTGGCCAAAGGTCAAAGTCCCTGTGACCTTTCAGGAACCTAATTTGGTTCATTTAAACTATGTTCACTCTTGACCATAACAGCTAGTAATTGAGAGAACTACATAAACAGATTATATTACAAGGATAATTGGCACATCTGATATTAGATTCTTGGAGATGAATTTGGTGTAGGCGAAGAAATTAGTTATAAGAGTTATAATGAGCAAATGCTAGACATGGTAAGCATTCTTATAAATCAGAGTAATTTTTTTTTTTTTTTAATTAAAGGGTAGCTACGAACGTTGGATACATTAAATGAAAATATGATGGGGTGAAAAAGTTTGGGCACTCCTCTCAGTCTGCATAATAATTTACTCTATCTTCACAGTAAATGATCACAGTGGCATGGCATTCATTTTCTAACAAAAGCTGAGTATCAGGGTATTGTCCAGACAAAGATTTTTAGTGTAGCAATATTAAGATGTATGAAATTAAATCAGACATAAAAAAAAAAGCTGTGCAAAAAATTTGGGCACCCTTGTCACTTTGTTGAGTTAAAACCCATAACTGTTTAGCACTGATTAAGATGCATCCAATCATGGGAAAAGGTATTTAAGGTAGACACATGCAAACTGTTCTTCTTTTTGACTGTCTCTGAAGAACGGCAAAATGGATGCATCAAAATAACTCTCAAATGACCTGAAAACAAATATTGTTCAACACTAAGGTTTAGGGGTAGGCTACGAAAAGCTATCTCAGAAATTTTAGGTGTCAGTTTTCACTAACACAGTAAGGAAATTGAAGAGCACAAACACAGCTCTAGTTAAGAACAGAGATGGAAGACCAAGAAAAATATGGCAAATGATGGTGAGAATGGTCAAAGACAACCACAGACCACCTCCAAAGATCTACATCATCTGCAGATGGTGTCATTATGCATCGTTCAACAAAATAGCACTTTGCACAAGGAGAAGCTATATGGAGAATGATGCTGAAGGAGACCTCTGCACATACACTTCAAACAGTGTCACTTGAGGTATGTAAAAGCACATCTGGACAAGCTAGCTTTGTTTTGGAACAGGATGCTGTGGACTGATGAAAGAAAAATTAAGTGTTTGGTCATAACAAGGGGCACTATGCATGGAGGTGAAAGAACACACCATTCCAACATAAACACTTAGTGCCCACAGTAAAATGTGGTGGAAGTTCCATCATGTTTTGGGGCTGTGTGGCTAATGCCAGTACAGGGAATCATGCTAAAGTTGAGGGTCACATGGATTCCATTCATTATCAGCAGAATCTTGAGAATAATGTTCAAGAATCAGTCACAAAGTTGAAGTTACACAGGGGCTGGATATTTCAAGAAGACAATGACCCAAAACACTGCTCAAAATCTACTCAGGCATTCAGAGGAACACGTACAATGTTCTGGAAGGGCCATCCCAGTCCCCAGACCTGAATATCATTGAAAATCTGTGGGATGATTTGAAGCGGACTGTCCATGCTCGGCAACCATCAAACCAAACTGAACTGGAGAAGTTTTGTAAGGAGGAATGGTCTAAAATACCTACACCCCAAATCCAGACATTCATTAGAGGCTACAGGAAAGTGGCTCTACTAAATATGTATGTGATTTTTCAATTAGGGTGCCCAAATTTATGCATTTGTCTAATTTTGTTTTGATGCATTTTGCACATTTTCTGTTCATCCAATAAATTTCATTTCACTGCTTAAATATTACTGTGTCCATCAGTTATTTTGACAGATTAAAATGAAATTGCTGCCAAACACCTAATGATTTATAAATGAAAATAATAGAAATTCTCAGGGGTGCCCAATTTTTTTTTAATTTAAAAAGTATGTAAAAGTGTATAAGACACTGTAGCAGCTGTAATAATAATAATAATAATGATAATAATGATAATAATAATAATAATAATATTAACAACAATACAGAATTGCACTAATAACAGCTGTTTGCCAGCTTGTGCCACTAGTTACGTTTTGTTTAGATGGGGCCATTCTAGTGGATTTTTGTGCAATCCAACAGAAAGACAGACAGGCAGCATAGACACCCTCCAGAAAAGAGAATGTGTAAAAGAGAAAAGAGAATGTGTAAAAGATAAGAACCAAAGTGGTGAAAGTTCTTGATGATCTAACCTTAGAGGGGGGTACAGGTGACATTCATGAGTCACTTATCATGTATATTAATTTAATTCATTAATAATCTTATCCCCAAAGAACTGGATTTTCTTAAAAGTCAGCATATTTAAATATTCTTCGTACATACATTCTCCTTCCAACATGGTTTAACATATTTTCTTTTTCTTTAATTCTGCGTTAGTATTTTTATTGTATTTTATTCTACCATTGTTTTGTCTTGATTATCTTTGTTTTAACTAATGTTGTAATGTGGTGAGATTTATTTTATAAGCCCCAAGGGGTTTTCTGATCTCATCTGCACAGTCTGTTTCTTTGTTTGTTCAAATAAATAAATAAAAATCAATCAATCAATCAATCAATCAATAAAGACCAGGCTAACTTCTTTTCTCAAAAGTCTGCAAGCATAAAAACTACCACATCTACAAACCGTGGTTCCCAACAGGTCACATAGTAGTAAAATTGTGATAACTTATAAATAATAACTCTGATTTTTCTTTTTGTTTGAGTGTTAAAAAAAAAAGAATTGCTTCATGAAAATGTGTATAACCTGATGAACCATGTACAACCTGAAATTAAGAAAAATAAGTGCAGTTTCAGCAATATTATGTCCCAGCTAATTATTAACACAACTTACAGATCACAGTGGATCTACAAATGCACAATACATTTAGTTACAGGAAGTATATTATTAAAACATTTCAGGATGTTCATTTATTTTATTCACATTTTATTGTGAAAAGATAGCTTGTAGATGTACATATTGGCATGGTTTAATTGGACTTTTTCACATTGAAACAAGAAATTTAGTTAGTTGTTAGTTGTCACTAACTATATACTAATACTATATGGCCCCTGAACTAAAATGAGCTTGACACCCTTGATGTTTCATATCCTTAGTGTAATTTTTGTACTTCACAGGCCGGATTGAACCCTTTAGCGGGCCCGTTTTGGCCCACAGGCCATATGCTAGCATCTTTGCTCTGCACTCTGTAACTAACATAACTTAACTCCTGCACATAAAATGCAAAAGGTAATAAATCCAATGTGTAGTTGCATATCTGAGGTCACTGATCTTTAATGTAGTGAGGAGAAAAGTCACCTAATGACCAGATATTCCAACAGCGTACATTTGGTGATTCTCTATACAATGTATGCAGATGTGCAGTCATCAATCTGACAGCATGGAGTGGATTCATTTTCATCCATTAAAAATCCAGTGGCAGACTTTTTTTTTTTGTCTCTTTTACCCACTAAAAAGCAGTGACTTAGAAAAAGACACCAAACCATGCCTTATGTTTTGAGTAGTGTAAGTGTAACCCTTTAAGCCACCTCTGTGTTACATAAACCAGCCCCCACCATATTTTACTGCTGCGTGTCATGACCTCATATATACATATTTTTTCCTTCCTAGATGTTTTTTTATATTCTGCTGGATCTTGCCTCCCCCTTCCCTTCACTACCCATAATTTCTCTCTCCCTCTCTTAGACAGGTATCAAACCACCTCTTTAACTCTCTGTCTTTCTATTCTCCTTTCTCTGGCCATATCTGTGACAGACGGGGATTACATGGAGGTGCTAATGCGGGCTACTCTATTCTAGATAAGCTCCATTTGTCAACACACTGCAATTTCCATACCAGACATTGACAAATGTTTCAGTCAATCAATTGCAAACAGTAACATGTATTTAAAGTATGATAATGGCGCATAACTTTTAGCTAAAATAAGAATCAACTAAGATTCTTATTATTTTTAAAAGCCCCCCCTCAAAAAAAAGTCAAAGTTAGCTTTATTGTCTGTTTTTTCTTATGTACATCACATACAGAAAACTGAACTTACAAAACTCTAATGTTCTAAATGAACATTATAGAAAAAATACCAAAAACAAAAAAAAAAAAAAAAAAGTACAGGATAGAATAGAACTATAAACATAAGCAAAAACCTAAACCTTTTGTTTAGGTGTGATTTTTTTTTTTCTGGCTATAACCTGATATAAAAATTAACTTAATTTTATGCTGTATAGATGCACTTTGTCACTGTATTATTCCAATTGGCAGTATATTATTATAGCATATATTATTACATGAATATTGTGTGGCACAATGCATGCTGTAATCAGTGCTAAATGCAACCTAAAGAGACATATGTGTGTGTGTGTGTGTGTGTGTGTGTGTGTGTTTTTTTTCACCAGGGGCTGAATAACTATATAATAGACTCTGACCTCTCACTTCAAATCACGAGACCAAGTATACAAATCGATGAACCTGATGCTATTTCACACTACTGAATAAGGAGTGGAGTTTTAATGTTAATGAGCAATTACAGGCAGTAAATTACTTACCTGCCTGAAAACACTTGTTACTCAAAAAAATCTTACACCAGGGAGTAGATTTTCTACAACCAGAAAGCCTGAATCTATAGATTAGTGGGATAGTGGGCAGAATTCTTGTTTCATGTGAGACACTTGAATTAAAATATGCTTAAAAGAAGTTGTATAATGTTTGTCCAATACCTAACTGCAGCCATATGTCCAGAGGTAGTACAACAAATCTTAAATCTCACCCCGTGAATCAACTTAGTGAAAGTTATAGTAGTGATACAGTCCCTGTTGGTCCTATGGCTAGCACAAGCTAACAAGGACATTTGTGGACCAGAGTTGTTTGTTTTTAGGTATTCTGTTTGTTACACACACATTTGATACTTCGATTATGCCTTAGTTTAAAAATTGAATCGGTGAATTCAAAAGGGGCCCCAAGTCCAAGAAATAGGTTTTCGCAGAAAATCAAATAAATTGCATATCTCAAAGGTAGTCAATGCCAGATGGTTCATACTTACAATACTCAGATATAGCACATGATCACAGCTTATAAATGGTATAATATGAAGCATTTCACTTTTTTAATTTTATGGGATTTGCAAACTGAAGTCTCTGAACTTGGGCTCTTTTGGAATTCACCGATTCATTTGAAAAAACTGAACCTGCTCTAATGATCGGAAACTCACATTTTTAGTGATAGAACAGAGGTGTCAAAACTCGTCATTAAGGATACGAGGGGAGTCGTTAAATGTCGTCTTTATGGGGGAAAGAGTTAACATTATGAGACTTAAAGGGTATTTCCTGACAGTTTTAATATATTTGATGCTTTTGTATCAACAGCTCGGTCTTGGACTCGATGAAGAAGGAGGTAAACAAAAAGGAAAAAAGACAAAAAAAAATGACCATCCATTGTGGTGTGTAAGTGATAATAACTCAATCTTCCGTTTGTTTGGTTTAACTGTGGATCTCTTCTCAAGTCCTCAGCAGTGATTTCCACTGTTGGGACTATCAAAGCCCCTGGGCTCTTGTGTTTGTTGATCTTAGAGTCTGAACCAGCCAATTACAAGGAGCTGAACCGCCTTGATGTCCACACATGTCAAAATTGAATAATGTCATGCCTATAGCTACAGGCCTGACTTCACACAGAGAGCATATCAGCTGCTCGCCTGTGGGTGGATTAGACATCCTCAGGCAGACGCGAGACTACATAAAGGACACAGGATGTGAAGAGCTCCGAATTTCCATCTGATGTCAGACGATAGTAATAAATGAGCCTGAGCCCCGTCTGATGTCTGTCTGTCGACAGGTTTCTTTCACCTAAGAGTTCCTGAGTCATCTGCCGTGGGATCAGCTGTCGGACGAATCAAAGCCCACGACTTGGACATCGGTAAAAATGCAGAAGTGGAGTACACCATTGTGCCAGGAGACGGAGGTGCCATGTTTGACATCACCACCAATGAACACAACCAAGAGGGGATTATCATCCTCAAGAGGGTACGCACGCCTAAAATGAATTTGTTTTCCATTGTGTGGCTTTATATTCAGGAAGTATAGGAGGAAATATAGTGTTAGGCTCAGTGTTTTTTTTTTTTTTTTCAGAGGGGGACTCTTCTCTTTTGAACACACCACCCACGTACAACTGTGATAGAATAAAAACCTACAACGTGACACATTTTGACAGCACAATGCTATATAAAGAAAGTCAAACAAACCCAATGTCAAAATACTATGTAAGAAAAAAATACATGTGAGAGGATGGAAAAAAAAAAGTTAACTTGACTTTGTTTAGGCTGTCAAAGTCTGAGTCTATTAATGAGTATTCCAACTCATTTTTATTTATAAAGATTTCCAAACAAGCTGTACAATAAAAAAAAAAACTAAGATAGAAACACAATGAAATATAATAAAGTAGAAAATCACTCTGACAGTGCAGACCTCTGCCAAGCATAATAGTTCCCCTCATATTGTGACTCACACCAAAGTAATAATCCTACCTTTATTTGTATATATTTTAAAGGAAAGGAAAGTTGCTAACAGACACAGACAGACTGCATGGAGTACACTGCCCCGGTAACTGGCCCCTCCCCCTTCCTCACACACACAGCTCAGTGAAGCGCAGGTAGCCCCGCCCACACCCACATAGAGGAGAGAGGAAAGGCCGTACCTAGCACCATTTGAACCAAATTAGCACATT
>JAPTGZ010000005.1:57659110-57672142 GCA_029814645.1 Fowleria isostigma
GATTATTGTACATGTATGTGAAATTGCCACTGTACCTGGAGTGCATGAGCTTGAAACGAAATAAATGAAATGAAAAAAAAAAAAAAATACACGTAGCGAAAAGTAAAATTGGGAGTGGGTGAGCAAATGCTGCTTTCACCAATCACAGCCACACAAACCAGTAGGGCTAAAACATTACCAATCACAATTACAAAGTATATGCAGTATACATATAAATTAAAATGTATATGAAACTTCTATAAATGGTGACATGTACATAACTTGACATTGTATAAAATGGATACATCAGTGTCGTACATGGAGTGCACAAGCTCAAAATAAATCAATCATCATGCAAGTGCAAAAGCACATGGAATACCTAGGAGAGGGAGAGCAAATGCTGCCTCCACCAGTCAAGACAGAAAATAGTTAGACAAAACTCACAGTATGTGTAGAATCTAATCTAAGCAAATCAAACACTGGGAGAGGAGGCATACCTTCACCCATGAAAACAGGATGAGCTGAATGAGGGAAACTGTGTTAGGTAAGTGAAAACATGCTAATACCAGTAACAAAAGCACCAACTAACCAGGGATAACAGTAACCAAACTCAGTGACTGGGAGATGGGACATGGCCATTGCAATCATCAGAGAAAATACAAAAAGCAAAAAAAGAGGCAAATGCCATTAACAAAGAACACCAACTATCCTGGTGTAATAGTAACCAAGCTCAGAAACTGGGAGACGGGACATGACTGCTGTCTACACCAGAGAAAGTACAAAGCAGAAAAGGCTAACACCATTAGCAACAACACCGACTACCCAGGTGCAAGAGTGACCGAACATTAAACTGGTAACGAGGTGTGAGTGTTGCCTGGACCAGAGCAAACACAACAGAAAACCAACACAGTTAGCAGTCAGTAAAAACAAACCAACACCATACTCAGTCAGACTGAAACACCAAGAGTCAGTAGAGGGTGTGCATATGCAGCCATCACCAACAAAAGGATCAAGTCCTGTTAAACAACCTTCAGAAACGCCTCCAACAACGAGTAACCCATTGCATGCCCTTGGAGGGTGAAAATCCGCTGCTCCAACCAATACGGTGAACAGGCATCCAGCAATGGGAGAAATCCAAGTCAGCAATGGCTAAATGCCATGTAGATAGAATTTATTACCTCCGGTATGTCATCCAGGGTCACAGGTTTGATGTTTTTGGTATTACTACTTGAACTGTGCATGCGCAAGGGGATCATTCAAGTGCTTTCAACACCACCCTCTGGTGGTCAGGAGGGATGAAAAAGAATGTTGGTTACTTCCTTCTGACATTTGTGACTTTTTATGTATTCACTGCTGTTTCAGCTTGTTTAAATTGTATTATTTTTGCTGAGTTTTTTATGTTTCAGTCAAAGCATTTTAAATTGCTGTGTCTGAATGGTGTTATTTAAATACTGGACCTTTTTTTTTTTGCCTTAAAGAGCTTAATAAATTTGTATGCATATTCTGCATTTAATATCTATAAAATAAGTTTGTTTATCATTGTAATCTCTCCTTAAATAAATAAAATATCCACTTTTGCTTTTTATGCAATAAACACCTTGTCATCCAATTTTGTGTAGGAAAATGCTCCACTGTAGCTTAAGCTCATTGGTTTCTTGGTTGTCAGTCCAAATAGTCATTGACCCCTCCTACCCTTTGCCTATGGTCATAAAACTAACAGATACACACAACATCAATTTCCTCCCGTGTCATTCTCACATAAAATCACTTGTATCAACTTTGGGGCTTTTGGTAAGCCTCTGGGGATGGCGCAACAAACTTTGAGAATGCAGTCTTTGAACAGCCAGCGAGAAAACAAAGGCATCTTTTTCAGTTACTCAACATCATGAGAATCCTTTTTACAAGAAACACATTGAGCAATCTTCTACTAAGTATCAGCTTGTTCACAATTATCGTTTTATTCACATCACCCTGGGTAAATAATGCATGATCTTGGAGGGGAGTAGGGACATTTGGTACCTTAGGCATCATTAGGGCAGTTAATGAAAATAATAACTATAACGATAACCCCTGATGACACTGCTCAGAGGAGCTGTGCACCTGCCCCATGAATGAACTGACTAATAGAAATTACCAAAGGATTTAAACTAACAGCAAAGAACAGTAACGCTACTGTGTCATATGCAATTGTTCAAAATTTGAATATAAGTAATTTTAAGAGTGAATTTAAGACCATCTCCTTTCTGAACACACACTCTGATTGTATGTGTCCTTATTGTGTTGAGATGCAATAAGCACACACATCCATCAGTGCTGTGCACACATCGCAGCCTCAGCTGTCTCAGTCAAGCCAAATAAAAGATGGTGGCTCTCTGGTCAGCATGGTGAACATGACATCTCGTCCTTGCGTTTACCTACCTGACAGCCCCTGGTTCTTGTCACCCCAGCGCCATCCCTGCCTGCCTTCATAACCTGTCCGACAGCACAGCATGTCACAGACCGGGGCTGTTAGCCATGTCACAGGGGTGATCAACCCTCTGTGGCAGCTACCTGACGCCCTGTCTGGCAGCTCACCTCTATCAGTCACGCTCTCACATTCCAGTTTCTCAAGGCCCCATCACAAACAAGATTAATAGCTTGAAAAATAGGCTTGCATTTTTTCATTTACTTCTCATGCAATTCAGTGCCACATGGCAAAAATCACCTTGAAGGTAATTTCATCTTAAATCCCACTCCCTTGCTTTTTCCAACTACATGCTAATTGCAGAGACTGGGCCAAGCTAAGGCTTAGAAGGCTTCTAAAATGTCTTTGTATCTTGTTGTGTTTGACAATGAGGGTCATCTTGATTGACCTCCTTGTACAAGCCATGCTTGAACAGCAAATATGTGTATTGAGGTGCACTGTTTCCAAGCCACCCGCAGACACTGAACAGGCTAGTGGTGACAGAAACATAGCAAGACGAGTCCTGACAGGTCACAGCTTCTAACATGATGTGACACCTAATAAGTGGTGTTTTTTCTCCCAGAAGCACACATTCAGGCGGAATGAAGGCTATCCAAATAATAAAAGTAGAGGAGAATTTTTGTGGCCCGAGATGAAAAAAATATAGAGGTAAGAGTGAGTGAAAGCACCTCCGAGAGTTGAGCTGCCTCAAGCCTCTATATTGTAATGTTTTGAGGAGCATGGAAAGAGTTTGGACGACTTCAGTTTGTTTGCACAATCTTTAAACAGTCAGCAGCACTGACAGATAATTTCTATTTTGTCTAATTCCACTCTTTGATTCTATGTTTATGTGTCTTCACTAAGTCTCAAAATGAAAGGAAAGAATTGGGGAATATCAACATCTCCTTGAGTATCGTGTTAAAAAGCCTTGGATTATGGTTTTGTTTGTTTATGCTGGGCTTTATTCATTCACGTTGTTTTCCTGAGGCACATTCGAGTCTGCAGAGAGGAGGTTAGCAGCTGGTCATGTCTTTGTGATGCTTCACATGATTCAGCCCATGTGAATAGTGCTGTTTGTTGGAAAGTGGGAAGGAATGGGCCCTTTGTCAGTTTTGGGGGATTTTTGAGAACTTCAGTGTTCTGTCATTTGGAGGTAGGAAAAAACTAGTGGGAAAAATATTTTTGATAATCCTTGCGGATATATAATAGATTTTTTAGTTAGTGGTCAGAAATTGATCTAACAGATGGATTCATTCACACCTCCCTGTCCAGGCTACAGCCCCCACCCTTTCATGTCTCCCCATTGACCCCTCCAGAACGATGGACTCCCCCTTGTGACACCACCATCACCTCTGCCCCTCACACATCTCTCTAAACCCTCCCTCCCTGTCACAGAAGACCCCTCCAGTCACTTCCTGCCCCCCTGGCTCTCACTATAGACCAGGTGATGAGGGAGCTAAAAAAGGCCAGGAAGACCCAGATGACATCTGCTCCGGGATGCTCAAAGAATATACGGACAAGCTGAGTGAAGTGGTTCTATACCTGTTCAATCTGAGCTCCAGTCTAAAGAGAGTCCCAATCCTGTGGAAGACCTCCTGTGTGGTTCTGGTACCCCAAAAACTCCCCCCTGTGAACCAAACCACTACAGACCTGTTGCCTTGAGCTTCCACCTCATGAAGACCACGGAGAGGATTGTCTTCGGCCACCTCTGCTTCCAGTTGAATTCTGCACTGGACCCTCTGCAGTTCACCTAGTGTCCAAGCATCGGAGGGATGACACCATCATCTACCTTCTGCTCCGGGCCCTTTCTCACCTGGAGCCCCCTGGGAGCACTGTGAGAGGCATGGTATATGGTGGTGGAATTGTTGTCTTTGTTGTTTTTTTGGGCGAGTATATGCAGTGCAATTGCTGTTTTTGGGTTGTGTTATGTCATATGTTTTTTGAGCAATGTGCAGAGGTGGGAAGTAATAACGCATAAGTACTTTGTTACTGAATTTGAGCAGATTTTTAGGTATCTGTACTTTACTTGAGTTTATTTTTCTGGCAACTTTTCACTTTTACTCCCTACATTTACGCATAAATATCTGTACTTTATACTCCTTACATTCTCAGAATAGACTCGTTACTTTTTCAAACTAAATAGATATGGTAGCATGTAAAATACTTTACTTAAGAGAGGGAAAATCACTTTTTTTTTTCACTTCTTTGCCCACTATCCGCATGCATTGCTTTTAATTTTTCCCTGTGCCCATACCTCTGAAAATTCTTAGAATTTTTTTTTAGTACAAGTCATTGTGAAATTAGAAAATGAAAACTTTTATGATTTTGTCTGCTCAAATAAGTATTGTTTCATTCATGGCAAAAAAGGCACTATTTTGTACTTTATTACAATTGAGAAGTTGCACCTTTTTTACTTTTACTTAAGTAAAGGAGTTTAATAAGTACATCTACTTTTATTAGATGATTATTATAGATTATTAGAGTATTTTTTCACACAAGCAGCTGTACTTCAACTTAAGTACAGAATGTGAGTACTTTTACCACCTCTGGTAATGTGCTGCAGTCTCTTGGCTGCACGGACTGTGAAAACTGTAAAAACAATTTTCATGTGAAGGACGAATAAATATGTCTATCTATTGTCTGTCTGTCTGTCTTTGTTCTTTGACTTTTTCAGTGCTTTCAACACCAGGTTACCACTAGCTCACTGGCAAACCACAGTATGAGAGAATACACAACTGCCTGTCACATGTCATGTCATTAATTCATCCACTTCGCTGACTGTTTATTTGAGAGTTGTTTAGTTTAGTTTAGTTGTATATTACTGTGACTAACTGTGAAATGGGTGGTGGGATAAATACTCTTATCGTATCGTATCGTATCGTATCGTATCGTATCTTATCTTATCTTATCTTATCTTATCTTATCTTATCTTATCTTATCTTATCTTATCTTATCTTTTTACCTAATCCCATGAAAGGGTTAGGCAGGAGAATTACTGTGTCTTAGTTTCTGTGTTTAATATGTTATAGAGGGTTAAACATTGATCATATTTAAGCTAAGTAGAGCTGCAGTTATCGATATTTTTAAAATTGATTAAATAATTGTTAGAATACGTAAAACAAAAATTGCAAAAATGTGAAAAAAACACATTTGAAAATGAGAAATTGACTTTTATTCCAGAATCAGCTAAAACAAAAACCACAGAAAGTATAACAATAAAAGGATATTAAAAATATATATTTAGATATAACAAAAATGATAACAGTACAAAAATTAATGGAAAATGGTCAGTACTTATATAGTGCTTTTCCACACTTTCATGGTGCCTGAAGTGCATTACAAAGCCTCACATTCACCCATTCATGCGCATACTCATACACTAGTGGGCAGCTAAAAGTATATGTATGTATATATATATATATATATATAACAACACAATCTCACAATAAAATGTGAAATTAAACACTAAAAATGAGAGAAATGTCCACCATGTTTTTTGGTCTCACAGCTGAAATTTTGAAAGTCACATGACTCTGATGAAGGCCAGTGTAAAAGAATAGGATCCAAAACTGTGGACATTCTAAATTTTCAGGCCTAAATTGTGACACTGGTACATTATGTAGGGTGGACCAATGTAGCTCTTTTAGATTTTACTATGAGACTGGGTTGGATACAACAAACAATTCCAATGACATCTACAAATAATATGTGCACTGCAGTCACCAACACATTTGGATCCAGCTTACTACCAAATTAAAATGAAACTAACACTACTTTGTAGTGATCTTGGCATCATGTGCATCACAATAAGTGTCTGAATGAAACACAACAGTGGAACCAGTGAAATTAAAGCCTCAGTCACAAATGCGGTTGTGAATGGCTATGGTTGTTCCGTACGGTGGCCGTTTCTTACGACCTTCTCAAGGTTGACTTCAGTTGGACTTATGAGAATGGTGAGTTCATAGACTGTTCTTAAGTTTGTAGTAGGTGTGTGATCTCGTGGAAGATTTTCTACGACTGCCTTATCCTATGAATGCAACCTGAGAACAACCTAAGAACAATGCACGACGTCCGTGGATCGGTAGGGCATTCCAAATCCTGCAGTGTTTGCACATAGATCACAACAACACATTACGTTTTTGTTAGGAGCCTCTCATGGTGTTCACAGAAATAGACTCACAAAAATTCACACAGCATTTCTACAGTGGATATAAGGTGTTCGTATAGTTTTTAAGATGGATGTAAGGTGTTCCTATAGGCAGCTGTGCGTCATATGTGTGACATAAATTGTCAAGACAGAGTGAATGACGTGTTATATGATGTATCTATAGAGTTAGTTAAGTGTGTGTGTGTGTGTGTGGGGTGGGGGGGGGTGGGGGGGGGGGGGCGCGTGGATGTGTGAATTCATGTGCACGTCCAATGTGCATGCGATTGTGAATAACAGCGGTCTGTGTGCATGAGCATTGAAACAGAGACAAGAGAAAAAGTAGTTCAATTAGGCTGAAAAATTAGAGTGTAAAGAATAAAGCCAGAAACAAGCCTCTTCAAATCGAACACTGTTTTTTCTGTGTTCCCATCCTCTTGGAAGTGTGGAGTTTAAACCCTGGAGGAGACATATCTTCAGCTCAGGCACTAAGTGTCGAACAGTTAGTGTTTTTAGCGTTCACCTCCCTCTATTTTTCTTGTGTCTTTATTTAATTCTTATAGCTTCAACTTCAAATTTCTTCAATTGATGTTTTATTATAATTCCTACTTTGTATATAACACGGGTCAGTTTTTTCCAGCGCAATTTCAGCACCATGGACAGCACGACTTTTACGAGTACACTGTGGCCAGTGTTTATCCTGATTTAAACATTCTGAAAAAAGACGAAGATCTTACCATCGACTTGAGAGTGCCTTGAGTTGAACATAGGGGTGCTGTATGGTCATCTTAAGAAAAAATCATTCCTGACGTGGCCATAGATATGATGTAGGAAGGTCTTAAGGCTCCCTTACACAGAACACGACAACTGTGCGGCACTGTACAACACAATATCACATCCTTTTCTCACAGAGACCTCAAGTTGTTCTTGCAAACTGAACAGCAGCCATACCAACTTTGTAATACGGCTGTAAGAAACCAATGCTCCCTCCACGAATGTTTTAAGAACTCAAGAATGTTGTAAGAACTCCAGATGTTGTATGAACCAGGAGACTCATGCGAACCCAGCGGTCATAACAAGCTTTGTGACCAAGGCTTCAGGAAAGGAAACTTTGATTTAGACAAACTGCAATCAAATATTGTTTTTAATTGATTGAAGTTGGGGCGCCATGATGGTGCTGTGGATAGCACTGTTGCCTCACAGCAAGAAGGTCCTGGGTTAGATTTCAACACCAAAACCTTTCTGTGTGGAGTTTGCATCTCTCCGTGTTTGTGTACATTCTCTCTGAGTCCAGCTTCCTCCCACCATCCAAAGACATGCACTAGTAGGTTAATTGTTTATAATCCGAATTGCCCATAGGTGTGAATGTGAGTGTGAGGTTGTTCATCTCTATGTCAGCCCTGTAATGAACTGGTGACTGGTTCAGGGTGTATCCAGACTTCACCCATATGTAACTGGGATAGGCTCCAACACCTCTGCGACCTTCGAGGATAATGTGGTTCAGACGATGGATGGATTCAGCTGAAAAGTTAAAGTTATTGTTACATTTTTAACAAAAGAATCTTAATGTGTAAAGAAGAACCTTTAAATTCTGTGTTTAACATGTGACAACTCAGCCTAAACTACACAATGTTAAACATGGCTAAATGTTACTCTAACCCTAGGGGCAATGTCAAAAGGTTAACTATGACCATACCATTTCACCCACTTAACCTATTCAGTTGTATAGTATTTCTACACCAGGTTTGAAAACCAACCATGTGTGTAAGTGGGAGAGAAACACTACAAAATGCAAAATGACTGTTTAATAAATTTGCTTGTTGTTTTAGCAGTTGTACACAGTTTTTCACAGCTTTGTAGAGTGAAAACTGGTAGAAGAGCAGGGGAATAGCCCAAGGATGAATCCCTTATCAGATCCATAAGAGATGCTTTTCATTCGTACACAGGTTGTTTCTACATTTGGTTCCAGAATCAACATAAGTGTAAGTTGGAGACAAACACTGCAAAATGTAAAATGACTGTTTAATAAAATTGCTTGTTGTTTTTACACTCAGGGATTTGACTGTTCAGCAAGTAGGTCATTTTTCCTGGTTTAATTTTTAATTATTCACTCTAGACATTTTTTTTCAAATACTTCCTCATTCTTTTGCTTCCCCTTGTCAGATACACTTAAATTCTATGTCTTCAGACAGCACAGTTACAATTCCCCTATGGCGGCACTGATCAATGATTTCAGTTTTACTTGGTAACCCAAGACTATTTTGCAGTCAGCAACATTACCTGCTTCCTCGCCAGCTCTTTCAGTCCAGCTGGCACTTAGTCCACCTGACACAAGGGAGCTGAATATGAAATGCCTCTTGCTTTGTTTCCCTTCACAGCTATTGTTGTCTCTGTGATTAGATTTGAGGCTGAAGTGCCTCGTAAGCCGATCTGTAGGTGGGGTGTAAGGCTGCCACCCTTCAGAAAGTACTTTGGCATGATGCACAATTGATCGCTGTTGCAGTGGAGTTTATAGCTCCTGGCATGTGCTGTCCATGGATCTGAATGACATTTTTGTTATTCAGTGTCAGTATACCTAAACTGATTTATGCATGGGTTGAAGTAACTGGAATGAAATTATATCTGAAATAATGTAAAGTGTGTAAACTGTGGAGGCATGGTAATTATTAAAAACACAGAACATGATGATTTTTTTATGAAAAATTGTCATGGTTTATGTAAAGTGTGTCATTTATTGACATGAGCATCTCTAAGATTTCAGCAGTTAATATTGCACATGGATACCACAGTAGAAAGATACTGATTCCTGGTTGGTGGTTACAGAATATTTTATGGTTATATTTAAAAATGTACCAGTGAACAACATTCTCGGGGCTCCTTTTGAGTGATTTGATGGACAAAGAGTATTGTTCTATCAAATTAATACTACACAATATTGATTTAGCTTTAATTTATTTCACCCTATTAGTAAAAGATGCTTTTGTGTCTTACTATGACAGGTGGCCAGTATTTTTTTGTGGCTTATACACAGTTGAAGCTATTGCTTGGAGAATGTTACTGTTTTTTTTATCACTGACATAGCTCACATTTGTATGGTTATATTTAGAGTTATTGTTTTGAGCTACAAATTCAGATTGATTGACTCATATTGTTATGATGTTATGGAAAATGAATGAAAAGCACCTTTATGGATCTGATAAAGGAGTCATCCTTGGGCTATGCCCTGCTCTTCCACCAGTTTACTGCATAATCTGTCTGACACAATAAGGATAGGGGTTCCATGGTGAAGTTTCCAATGGGTGGCTCAATAATACAATACATGGTAGTAGCACAATGGATATAGTGTCTTGCTTCAATTAGTCCCACAAGTTCCAAAATGGACAAAACAATGTATAAGTTGGAGACAAGTCAAGCACTCAGAGCTAGTCTTGTCAGCATAATATTGCAGTTTTGCAAATTCCATAACAGCTGTAAGAATAGACAGACAAAAATTATCAAAAATTGTCATAATTACAATGGCACTATATATGCAGGTATTTACTGTATGCAATGCAATCATGCACAACAGGATATGTTCCTCTGCATCTTCCTATAACAGTTCAACTTTATGAACTTGCTGGTCCCCAGCTTGAAGCATCCCCCTCTCTGTGGATACTAAACAGTCAATGAGGTCAGCTGTCATAATGTTCATGAGCCTAGATTGTAGTGGACAATCTCTGTCCAGCAGTGACTGTCATAGCAACAAGGGACCTTCCATCACCTCATGCTCCCCAACTAACCCTTGCAACTATAGTCATACCAAGTCTTTAGCTTATATCCCCCCGAAGAGACTGTTTGACTGGATGGGAACTGCATCTGTTAAAGCATGTAGCTGTCAGAGCTACTTAGGCACCAGCCTTTCAGACACGGCCCAAGGGGAGCTGTCCTTTCTGGGCCACTGAAGCTCGATGTCGTTTTGGTGCCTTTGCTATGCTAGAATGTTTATATCTAGATAGAGCTGTATGTGTTATGGTATCATAAAAACACTCATTTAACCTTTTTTTAACATACTGCAAAGGATTCTGGGAGTACCAGATGCGATTGAAGGTTCATGGCACCTGGATGTACAGATTGGCTCTTTCGGTGGTGTTATCAGTGCCAGTGTTGGTGTGTGTACAGTCTATATCTGTGTGTAAAGGAAGTGGGGTTTCTGTGGTTGGTTGTGTTGACCATTTTGTGGTTCCTTAACTCTGTGTTTCTAAGACGCACAGGGGCCTTGGATTTCCAAGTGTTTTCAGCTAGAAATCCAACACCCCGAGTCCTCTGTTCAGTGGCAGCGGCGGACTGTGATTAGATCTTTTACCTTTGAAAGCAGACTTGTGTTTTCAAAGAAAATTACAGTGTTATTACAATGTTGTCACTCTAATGTTTATTTCTGTCTCATTTCTGAATTTGTAATTTGTGAACAGGCTACTTCACCACACGTGTTTGAAGTTTGTTTAGTTAAGGCTAGGCTTCTTTCCGTGTTTTTCAGGATATGGTTTAGAAAAGTTACAGAGATGGAGAAAGCAGAAGACTGGCAGACGAAAGCCTCAAGGAGATAAACACAGTCACATAAAAAAACCTGACTTGAAAACATACAGAAATAACAAAATCCTCACCTTTCAATGCAAATATTTCAATCCCTTTTCCTAAAATCTTCCAGCCTAAAGCTTTTCTTTGCTCCTTGAGGAACAGGTGTTAGCCAGCAGATTTACCAGATGGATTAGGACAAGTTTGTGAAGGATTGTCAGTCAAGGGCTGAGATTTTCAGATTATACATATGCACAGGGCCAGTAATAATACAGGAAATTCACACTTTAATCCGCATGCAGAAGATCTACTAAGGGGGATATCTTGGGGATATATCTATATTTTCAACATATCGCTGAATAATGCCACCTAAGCTGTCAAATCCACTGATCCATGTTAATCTATGCCACAGCTTTTCACATGATGCCAGAACCAGACTTGTAGAAACTTAAGACTCAGAGGGGTGGCGAAGTCCAGACATTCTTTACCAAAAAGAGATACTTATATAAACAGAAATACCATTTCAACATCTGTACTCACGTTAAAAAGCTTAGTCTCTGAAGTAAGTAATATTTCTACATTTCTACCTGATGTTTCTGTGTAAATCTGAGCCTCACATCTTTCTTGCTGATATTAGTTCTCCCGGTTTTATTAAATATATAACACCTTTTCTCCAGAGCCTATCTTCTGTTTCTCGTGTCCCATAGCATTTTTTTCATTTATTTCTGCATCTACATTTTCACTCCAAACTCATCACACCTTGGCCACGGCATCACATTTTAACGTAAAAGGTATCCCTAAAGTGTAATTTTTTATGTACATGACAGCTGTGTAATTTTTCAACATGGTGGCTAGACTGCAAGATGTGTAGACAATGCTGTGATTATAATTAGGCTAGTTTTAGGCATAAAAAAATAATGGTGTTAAGTAGGGCTGCAACAAAGAATTGATTAAATCAATTCTCAAAAGAGTTGCCAGCAAATTCATCATTCGATTTGTTGGTTCTTGATCATTTTAGGGTTAGATATGTGTGCGCCGTGTTTGTGACAGGTGTAAACACAGAGTAGCATGGATGAAGTTTCAGATTTCGGTGTCCTGTCAGCCCCAGTTGGACCAAACGTAGTAACCAGTTTATGGAACAAAACTTGAATATGGAGAAAAAAATGGACTAAATCTCATGGCGTAGTACATTTTGGTCAAACGGGTATGCCATGTTCACCGGGACCATAATGTAAACATTAGCTTATGTTAGCCTTCGTGTCAGGGTTACTTTAGCCCACTAGCAAGTAAGACACTATTGTTGTGATTATAACACCTGTGTTGATCATCCACCAGACTAACATTACCCATCATTGATTGAACTAATACACACAATGCTAGTTTGATAGATTAGAATCACAGCTGGTTGAAAACTATAACTGATAGTGTCTAGACGTCATGAGTGACACACACACTTGGAGTGGTGCGTTCACTGCCGGTCCGTCACGTGACTGGTCTGCAAATTGAGATTTTTGCATTTATCCGATGAATCAGTTAGTTTTTAAAATAATGTACAGATTAATCAATAGTTAAAATTATTGTTAGTTGCAGCCCTAGTGTTAACATTAGTAAAAAGGTTAGGGGAAGGCCTAAAGTAAGAAAGATTAACAAAGCATTAAATGGGACATGACCTCTAGTCTTATGTACCTCCTACTAAGGATTTTGCCACTCAACTATATCACCTGGTACAAATTTGATATCTATGGATTTACTTTGACATTTTTTGAGGTGAAATGAAACATCGGACACTGAAAACACCAAGGCTCATGATCAAGCAGTGCAATGTGACTGATCTTATCTAAATAGATAGACAGATAGATAGATAGATAGATAGATAGATAGATAGATAGATAGATAGATAGATAGATAGATAGAT
>JAPTGZ010000005.1:57684903-57698445 GCA_029814645.1 Fowleria isostigma
ACTTAAGGACGGTTAAATATAGAGAAAAAAATATTTGGAAAGTGACACAGATATCACACTGGGTCCTTATGGGTTAAACATTCCGATGAGATTATATGAGGCTAAACTGGAAAATAATATAAACTATATCAAACAGTTTAGTGGAGTTTTTAATATACAAATATTACACAATCATGAGCTTGGTTTAAATCGTTGTGAGACAGGTAAATTTTGCTGAACTGATGAGGTGATGTTGAAATAGTACTCCTGCTGTTGGGGATAAGGTGGTCATACTGATAGCACTCACATTCAGCATTCTGTTACTGTAGAAAATAAAATGCATCCTATTTGTATGGGACTTGTATTACCTGTGATTTGTAATGATTTCGGAAATCATCTTTGATCATAAACCTGTGCAAATGGGTCATGTCTATAAGTCATAAATTAAAAATTCTGTTTTAAATGATCCATTCAATTTCAGCAAACACATACAGTTGTGGAAAAAAAAAAAATATTAAACCACCCTACGTTTTCTTCAATTTCTTGTTCATTCTAATGCCTGGTATAAATAAACTACATTTGTTTGCACAAACATAGTGATAACAACAAAAATAGCACATAAGGGTTTAATTTCAGAGCTGATATCTATCAATTTTTCATGTTTTTTTTATGTATTTTATTATCAAGAAAATCATGGAAAATGAATAGATATCAGCTCTGAAATTAAACTACTGAGAGCTATTTTTGTTGTTATCAACGTGATGTTATATTTATCCAAACAAATGTACCTTTAGTTGTACCACACATTAAACTGAACAAGAAATTGAAGAAAACATAGGGTGGTCTATTTTTTTTTTCCTGTGACTGTATTTAATTACCGTAGATTCCTTTTGTGTTTCTCTATTAAATATATACACATATTTATTAAGTGAGATAGCAGTGAATAACTGAATGATAATTATGTCAAAATGATTTAAAAGCCTTTTTATTAGAAAAATAAACCACAAGCTGTAAAGGTAAATATAGCCACGCTTATGCAGAAACAGTCCACACAAATGAATGCAGAGAAGACAAAGTGAAATATTACACTCATTTGAAATAAGCTATGATTTATAAAGGCTAACTCATGAATTTAACTGTGACCTCAAAAGCATTTCTTCTCATGTTGTCACATTCTGGTTATAGTATTAACCTGACAGCATAAATAAAAGGATCAACAGGAAAAACTCAGCTGCAAATGATTCACTTTATTTCAGTAAACCAGGGGTCTCAAACATGCGGCCCGGGTCAAAGGGTCCGGTCCGGCCCACAGGAGGAATTTATGAAATCCAAAAATTACGCAGTTCAGGTTCCATGTACAGGCCAATTTAATCTCAAGTGGGTCAGATCAGTAAAATACGATGATAATGACCTAAAAATACAAAAACTCCCAGTTTTTTTCTTGTAAATGTAAACATTTTTATGTCATTTTACTGTATTTACACTAAAAAAACTATCTTTTTACAAAAAACATGAATAACCTGAATAAATATTAACATTTTGAAATATCTGAATTGCAAGTTTACCAATATTCTGCCTGTTATTAAATGTTCTGTATATTTGTAGATCCACTGTGATCTGTAAAAAATAAACTGAGACATAATATTGTTAAAATTGAATTTAGTTTTCTCAAGAAATTACAGGTTGTTCATGTTATTCACATTGGTTTAAAGGACAGTTTGTAGATGTAAATATTTTCATTTTCCTTTTTTTTGCTCTAAAATATGGAGGAAAGTTTGGAGTTGTCATTATTCATAAATTATTATGTTATTATTTTCTTGGTGCGGCCCAGTTTAGATCAAATTTGGCTGAATGTGGCCCCTGAGCTGAAATGAGTTTGAGACCCCTGCAGTAAACACACAGGTCCTATGACAGTACTAGCCCCATCCACATCAACATCTCTGTAATTTGGTGGATATCCAACATTTTTTGCTTGCTGGTCAAGGACTATGGAGTCTGTGCTCATATGACAATACAGCATGGATGTTCACTGAAAGAGCAAAACTAATCCTTTCAGAGGAGCAACATCTCAAAAAAAAAAAAAAAAAAAAAAGATGAGACAGGTGACGCATATAACAGCTACAGAAAGTCATTTAACAGATTACTTAGAGATGAGCCTGGACTTGTGTCAGAGTTTAGGAATAATGTCATGAAATTCAAGTAAAAAAATAGACTTTGTTTAACTCATGCAAATGTATCACACATGGCTTTATATAGCATATACTTATTTATGTATTTATATCTTAGTATAGTTCTAAAACTTCTTATAAAGTGGATGGTAAATTAACTAAAGATGATTCTAGCTTCACAATTACTGTGGTGAGAGTGGTCTCAGTCTTTCTCAACAAGTGTTGTTTTTTTTTTTTTCCCCAGTATGTCAAGTGTTCCTTTAAAATATTCAATTACCTTAGAGAACAACTGAATTATGTCAAATCAGTTTAAAAACAGTTTTAATGGAAAAATAAACCACAAGCTGTAAAGGTAAACAAAGCCGTGCTTATGCAGAAATAGTCCACACAAATTACTGAAGAGAAAACAAGTGACATGTTACACTCCTTTAAATTAAACTCTGGTTATTAAGGCTAACTCATAAAGTTAATTGTGACCTCAAAAGCATTTCCTCTCATGGTGTGACATTCTGGCTATAGTATTAACCTGACAGCATAAATAAGGGGATCGATAGGAAAGGTTCTTGTCTTGGCTGCAAAGGAGCAGAAATGCCAGCCAAGATTCTTATTACCTAAAAATTGGCAGGTCGACATGGGGCTGAGATGGAGGAAGGGTTGTGATTTCATACCACAGATCTGTGTCAGAAATAACCTTCACAGGGTGAGGCTACAATATTACACTAATTACTGCCCAGATATTGTCAGTCTTCATTATGCCTTCTGCAGAGAAGTGGAACAAGGGCGGCGCCTCTGTTTAGCTTCTAATAATACTCCACTTTTGTCACTGTTTAGCTTTGTGTCTCCAGTGAATGGTGAATCAATTAGGGTTTATGCAACCCCTAGAGGTGTGCATCTTGAGTCAGAGGCTCAATCCCTGCTTCCACTCTAAGCCCTGATCACTAAACCCTCACAGGTTTTACTGACGTCAGCTGGTCACCAGCTGAGTGTGAAAGGCTGGAAGAGCTCAAAAGGCAACAAAGGGAATAGGACATGTCCTACATGTCATATAACACTGTGATGATGACGCAAATCACATGAGCAATGAAGACACTGTATCAATCCTATTAGGTGAATTCAATTTACAGCTTGAATAAAAAAGGAAAACAAAAAAATTAAAATATGACCTCAGTTACAAAACAGTTTAGATGTTCTGAAAATGTAAATAGAAAGACAATGCAATGATTTGAAAAACTTATAAACCCACATTTTATTCACAGTTGAACATAAAAAATAAATGTTTAAATTGAAAAACATGTACCATCATAACAATAAATAGATAATTTTCCAGAAAATTGGACAGGGGCATATTACAGCTGGTATCATACTTACATAATATACTATACTTACAGTGCTCAGCATAAATGAGTACACCCCTTTGAAAAGTAAGAATTTAATTAATATTTCAATGAACATGAGTAGTTTCAAAAAAATTGCACAAAACTGAGTTTTATAGAACATTTCTTTAACTGAAAACATGATGTGGTGTATAGTGTCCCATAGAAAATGTTGATTCTCTAAAAAACTAAAGGTTTTGTGATTAATCTGTTGGGGTGTAGTCATACATGCTGAGCACTACATACACACTGAACATTTTGAACTGAGTAGACGAGTCACTGGGGTTTGGGAGAGAATCATTGTCCCATTTTGGTCTGATGTGGGATCCTAACTGCTCAACAGTCCTGGGTTGTAACGGGTGGTGGAAAATTGAGGACCCAAATGCAACACACTGAGCATGCAGGTAAAAGTCAGGAACAGTCTTTAGCCCCTTTTATGCAGCACTTCTTTTCTGGGAATATTTCACCGTTATTCTGGAATGACATCTGTGTAAATAAAATTATGGGATCATTTGGTTCTACATCTGCAACGCCTCTAGAGGCAGTAAAAGAGCCGCGATACAGGTGGGATCATGATTCCGAAATGCTATGTAAAAGGAACACCTCTCATTACACAACCAAGGTGTGACCCCTGCACTGGGGGGATTTAAAAATGAGCACGGTCCATGAACAGTAAACAAACATATCAATGTGACCAGATAGATGTTGAACTGGAGAGACGCCGAGAACCGCGAGCTGTTGTCACTTCAGGTGGAGGAGTCTATCCATGTTAACATTTGTAGAACAGAGAAAGACAGACTGACTCTGGAGAGGTGAGCAACATCGCTATGCTTGAGGTATTTCCAATGCACAAGTTATGCGTCACACCATATTCTTTGCTGCATCATCATCCCTGTGATTCTGGAATGCAGGTCCACTGTGTAAAAGTCCAGCCTGTCTCACCTTGATAGGGCTTGACTGTGGAAATTGGTCAAGAGTGGAAAAAAAGTGGGCTCACCATCTTAGCTTTCTCCGGGATCTCTGTGTAAAAGAGGCTTTTATTTTGAGTATAACAGAAGCAAATAAATGCAGAAGCTCTTGAGTGAGCAGGTGTGTGAGACAGATTTGTACCCTGGGTCTAAGATGTAGCAAGTAGAAGACAAAAGTAGACAAAAACCTTAGAGCAAAGGCAGGCTGCTTTAACTTATGGATCCTGACACAGAACTCTGGACTCCAGCACAGACAGGTACACAAGTAGGGAACAGAATTGGGGAAACTGAAAGCTGATCTAAGGCAGACGGCTAGTTGGGTTTCTGGGGCAGAGACGAGGAAACGTTGTCAGAATCAGGCAGGGTCAGAACGTCAGACACGAAGCAAGAGCAACTGAACAAAGAGTTGCCAGAGCTGGTTATATGCTGGCCAGCTGATTAGGCACGCCTGTAAGCAACAGGGAGGGAGGAGGCAAAGGCAGTGCAAGTAGTGACATAGGTCTTCTTTGATTTATTTTTAATTTCAAAATTTCTTCAGTTTGCAAAAGATATAGAGTGCAGGTAGGTCAGCTCAGGGCCCAGACTCTCCTACTATGAAGCCATGATGTTGTAATAGATACAGTATGTGTTCTGGCTAAATTATGCAAGACAGTTCCTGAAAAGGATGTTATTTGGATTTGATATGTGATTCTCAAACCTGTATGTACCTTTCAGCATTGACTATATCTTTATAGTGTGAGCTCCCCATTTCACTGGCACTATTGTAGCCCCATACCATCACAGATGCAGACTTTTGAACTGACCTCTGGTAACAAGCTCACTGGTATCAAAGATGGATTTTCTGCATTGTAACATTTCGTTGCCCCATCCAAACATTTACTGAGATGTCAAAAAAGAAAGCAATCTCAAAGGTACCTCATTTTTTTCTTGAAATCGTTCATTTTATCAGTTGAAACATTGGATGTGTTTTCTACGTTTGACTGAATAAACTATATGTTTATGAGATTGGCAAATCTGTTATTTGCGTTTTACACCGAGTCCCAACTATTTTACATATGAGGTTGGAAGGCATTTAGGATTATTTGCAGAGGTAAATGTTTAGGTTTATCAATGAGCAAAAACATCTATTGTAAATTCCGGACTGTAACTTTTTTCCCACGCTTTGAACCCTGCGGCTTAAATAACAGTGCGGCTTATATGACGATTTCACCTTACTGCCCTGGCGTGTGGCAGCTGCAAAAGAGAGGGACACGGCGTGGGAGAACACTGCTGCTCGGGTCAATGCGTAAGTTTAAATGTAGTCCTTTGAATCACAATAATATTACAGATAAATGATGAATGAGGCACACTTTTCTGACTGCCCTCATACAGTTACTCAAGTGTCTGCATCTCCGATATTATACAAAAAACTGCCATTTACCCTGAAATGAGGGAAACTCTGAGGGAAACTCAGGGTTAACAGAGTTTAACTAAACCTGCTTTGTGAAACGAACGTAGACATATTGAAGGAAGGTAGAAGTTACGCGACTGTAGGGCGCCATTAAGGAATAAATGAATCTTCGGTTCATTACATAAAGAAGGAAAATAACATATAGACGACAGCAGCAATAAATTTTAACAAGGATGCAAAAAGGGTTGTAAGTGTCTACAACGCTACAGTGGAGCAGCACCAGGACGAAGAGGCACGGTCAGAGGAATTGTAAAATATGCGTGAGTCACTATTAATAATTTCTTATGTGTTCAACCTCATAGGTTGATCATTAAAATGAAATTTGTTATTTCTAAAAGCTATCATATTTGTTTATAGGAAACCATTTATATTTTTATTTCTCAAATGAATGTTTGGGCCTGAAAACAGGTTTTGATCTTTGGTTTCATTCTATAATACTGGGCTTATTTTTGAAAATCTACAAAGGTTTGAACTTCAAGAGTTTTAAAAGAGAGAAAAGCGAGAAAATGTTAATGCTTGCCTGAAAAAAAGTGAATAAAGTGTGTGGTGAGGGGTTTTACAGCCTTAAAACATATATAATAATTGTAAAAAATAAAGTTGACTACTTTGCAGATTTCGCCTATTGTGGGTTATTTTTAGAACCCCCGCGATAAATGAGGTACCACTGTAACACATTATTTTAATAAAGTAATTAAAATGTTTACAGGTGGGTAATCCCAGGTTCATCAAGTCAAATTTCTGTCATGTATCTGCCTGTTCACTCAACACCGGTGATTCCATCTGGATGAGAAGTTGTGCTCATCAAAATGGGCTGGATCAGTGAACAAGCTGGAACCTATACACTGCAAGACTTTGACTTGATGAACCTGAGACCTTTGACAGTTACAATGCTTATGACATTTGTAACAAGGTAACTACCAGCTGTTATATTTTTAGAGAGAACTTTTCTACATTTACTACAGGTTTACTCACATGAGTACTGCTAATGAAGTATTTGATGTATTTTCTACGATGTGAATATGTTCCTTTAACAACCAATGGGAGCTCACGTTTGTTGCCAACATTAGTGCTATCTTGGTTCAAAGTAAAGTACAAGTATTTAAGTACTCATGGATATAACATGCTCTCTTTGGTTTATTATCTCCACCAAGAAGGTTATGTTTTTGCAGGTGTTTTTCTGTTAGCAACTTTACGCAAAAACTACTGGACGGATTTTGATGAAATTTTCAGGACATGATGGTAATGAGGAACAATCGATTACATTATGGGAGTGATCCAACATTTTATTCCCATTCAAATGCGCTAATTAGGTGTGCAGTTTTACTCACTCCACTCTGTGCCTGGCCCCTCCCCCTGCCACTCACAGGCAGAGGGAGGGGGAGGGGCCCCACTCCTGTTCTGCCACTCAGTGCAGTATATTATATTGTTTGTTCTAAAAATAATTTTAAAAATGGCCAAAAATTAATAAATGAAAAACAGAAAACTAGCAAAAAAAAAAAAAAAAGCAAGTCTGCATCTCTGTACAAATGTTGTTGTTGTACATCTTATGTTTGCTGTAAAATATATACAAATAAATGTAGGATTATTACTTTGGTGTGAGTCAATATGGAGGAAACTATCATGCTTGGCGGAGGTCTGCGCTCTCTAGTTTTTTTTATTTTTATTTTTTATTCATTAATTATTCATTTTCTCTCTTTCTTCTTAATCTTTTTATGTATCTCTGTGTACACATATATGAGGTATATATGAACAGTATTGATTATTGTTCATTTATGTGAATTGCCACTGTCCATGAAGTGCATAAACTCAAACTAAACTAAACTAAAGTATTAGCTGGAATAAGGTAACAGATGCATGTTAGCTGCAGTGGGCTGTGTCAGGATGGACAGTTGTCGGGTTGAAGTTATCAGTTTCATGGACCTTTGCTACAACCTCCTGCTGATTTTGTCCCACATTTACACAATATGTTTGTGCATTTTGGTCAGATTAAATTGACAGTTCAGTTCCATATGTGTTTTATCCACTGTTATGTAAGATTAGCTACGCTGTACTACTGATTAAGGGAGGATGCAGACAGGGTTGATGATAATCCCTGTTTTGTGTAATAATTGTTGCATGCATAGAGAACTGATTTGTATATTAAAGACAATATGAAATGAAAATAGGCAGTTGATGTTCCAAACAAAGGCTTAATCATCTGTTTTAAATTCTACATGCCAGAGGATTTCAGTTCACATTGACGTTTACAAAGTTGCTTGAAGCAAATTTTTCACTTAAATTGAAACATTTTCAAAGCATTTGTTCATTTTTGTTGTGGGCTGTGAATTTGGGTGTTTTAACATCTTTGTATGTTTGTATGACTTTGTATGTTCAAGAAATTTACTTTATCTTTGCTTTGAATAAAGCTTTACTCACATTCCAGCCTGATGAATATGTACTTTTTATTCCAGAATAAATCACTCTAAGCAAAACAGACCAAGTGTGAATTTCTGTAACTACATCTTGTACATGTGGACAAAAAAAGTGAAAAGCATACACAACTTAAATGTATCTTAGGAAAATGTAAAAATCTTTGGCTCCTACAGCTTCTCCAAAACCAACATGGAACACAAATGCACTCATTCATCAATATTATATTAAGCTCAAACTCATCCAAAAAACATATATACTCATTAACCATGAACTGACCCAGGAAATTTATATCATCCTGGCTAATACAGTTGTCTTTTGATCCTAACCATTAATGTACCATTAGAGCTATATTTTATGTACTGTTTTATGCAGCACTCACTACCTTAGGCCTTATTATAAGCTAAAATTATCAATATCCAGATATGCATGGTTCTGGAAAGAGTGGAGTGTTTTTAAGTTAGAAAGTAAATTGAGCCCAAACTTTTCTGTCAAAGCAGTAAAAGACATCTCAAAAATTTGTGGTAAATCAGAGGCAGATGTGTATGTTTATAAAGATAAATTGAATTAAAGGCTAGTCCGTGCTTTGTTACCCAGACTCTGGGTCCTCAGTGGCCTTCTAATCATGCTGTCTGTGATTTAACTGGCTTCAACAGGTAATGCTATTTAAGGGGAACTAAGGCAGGCACCAGGAAATGAAACACGGTCGCCTTAACATGGATTCTTAAGAGTATAGTGGCTTGACTCCCTCTCAGTACCCCATACCCCCCTTTCTGCCTTTACTTCTAAGAGCCACAGTTCACTAGAAAAAAACTCATTAGGGCTTAGAGTAAAATGCTCTCTATAGAAAGCAACTGGGTTTCTGCTACTCTCTGACCTGAACTTATAACGTGATCACGCTGTTATACCCAGTCTGTCTCCTGAACCACAGTCAATCCTAGCTCACTTCTTAGATGGTAATAACTAAATATTACAAATGGATTTAATCTTAACAAACTAAAACAGTTATCAGTGGTCACTGCCCTTTTACCTTAAGCTCTGACTATGGGGCATATTTGTAGTGGTATTGTTTGACACTTGTTTTTTCCTGAAATGATAATGGAAAGGTGGAGCACTGCACACTGTAAACCCAATGAATTCAAACTCCTCGAATTTTTTTGAAAAACTGATTGCCTCAACTCAGTCCATTTACTAATATATCAAAAGCTTTACCAGGTTAATCAGATTAAGTTATGTGAACAAACAAGTGTACACTATACACCCGTATAAGGAGAATATAATTTAAAAAATCAAGGTAACTCATTGTCTTAAAATTTTTATGTAATGCAGCATTAGTTGAATAAATGACGTGGCTATGTTCAATGTACTTGAGTCCATAATGGAATGGTCCAGAACATTTAAGTTGAATGTACTAATAACCGAATGTATTGAAGATACATCAAGTGGAGGTTGGAGGGTCGTGAGATTACTTTCAGAAACCACTTGATGTAATCCCTGAGGTGGATAAAACTATTTAAAGACAATATAGTTGCACCTGTACTCTGAAGGAAGAATATTCATACTGTGAGTTTCAAGTTGCACAGGAAGTAATTTTGCTTTGTAAGAGCAAAAGTGTCATTAATATGGCATGAACTACAGCTTGATAGTGACAAACAATTAAGGTATTGTTGGGTCTACAGGTTTGACTAATGGTGTCTATAAAAAATAAACATAATAAGGCCAATAATAGTTGTAAAACAGATAAAATAATATAAATAAGCATTAACTTACCCCCCAAACCCCATCACATAAAACAGAAATGTCAAGTACCCACAATGTAATATGGTTTCTGTAGCCCCTCCCACATCTTGCAAAAACACATACTTTTCTGTTGACTTTACTCATCATCAGTTCACTGAATTTGTGTCAAAAATAAGTGCAATGAACTAATTATTTGTAGAAACAGGGTCACTATCCACTAAATCAAATAAACATTAATAATGATAACAAAAATGTTTAAATTAAAAAAATTGTGGGTTTACAGTGCATAAAATGTTCTTGAGTACATCACAAAAATTCTCATTGGGGTTCAAGCCTGGACTTTATGGTGACCAATCCATGTGTGAAAATAATGCCTCATGAACCTAAAATACTCTTTCACAATTTGAACCTTATGAATCCTGGCATTGTCATCTTGGAAAGTGCCTGTGTTATAAATATATTAAGGTAGCCCACAGATTCTTTTTTTGTATCCGTGACATCACTGAAGCGAGACCTGATCAACTGAAACAACCCCAGATTATAACACTGCACCCACTCTGGAACAAGATCAATCTGGATTCATCACAGCACATGACCTTTTTTTGTTAGAAAAATCATATGCGATCCTAATGAAGTTAGTTAGACAGTGTATGCAAGCATTCATTCATGCGTGATCTTAGAAAAGTACCAAAACCTCAACCATATGTGAAATTCAAACCATTTATTCTTGTATGGAGCAAAGAATTCATACAGCTATAATCAACAAGTCAAAACTCAAGGGACTGCTTAGGTCTCTTTCCATCATGGTAACAGTGTTACCTTGGTTTATAACATATCTCTAGCAAGGGTGTAGTGGTTATTTTTTTTAAATGAAAACAGATTAACACATAGCTGATGCCTTCGTACTTTTCAAAGGTCACACGTATATGAACGCTTGAACACACACTAACTATCTTCATTAGGATGGCACTTGATTTTTCCTAACATTTTTCCCATCTAAACACAGTCCAATTTTTATGCTCTTTATCAAACATCTGCATCAATTAGGGTTAAAAACTGTAACATATTAGTTATTACAGTAATTGTCCAATGGAAAGAACTTTTAAAAGATGAAGCCCAGGTGTGGGCTATTTTTTAAAATTAATTTTAGTCAGGTAATTTTTTTGCCCAGGCTGTGTGACTGCACTTAAACTGGTGTATGAATTAATATTGGGGTTAATTTATTAACTTTCGTTAGCAGATATCTGTAATGTGTGGCAACATGTCCACAAGAGGTGATCAGTGTTCATCACAGCATGGAAATGTTATATTATTCCTCGACTTTCAAATTTGAAATGAAATTGTTAAATTGGACTTTTAATAGCAGCAAAAATCTGATTTATAGGTTGATGGGTTTATTTAAGAAAAACTGCAAAATAATGTGACAGTATTGACAATGATAAAATTTTCATCTCTGAATCTGGTTAATAATGTGTGTCACAGCTTGTTGCGGTGGTCATCTGTCCCCCCCGTCCCTCAGACAGACTCAGCCCCCATCACCGCCACAGCCTACAATAATTCCCAGTCAGGTCTGCCATTTTTCACCTTTGTCTAAAAATACAATGGAGAAGGTGGAGTGTTGTGGGGGCTGGTTGAGGGTGGGGGGTCTGAAAGATTGCTCAAGAATTGCCGGAACAAAGGGAACGAACTTGGATGGGCTAAAAATACAACGCAGCGTGTGAATACGATAAAGGACTACATGAGAGGACGCTGACAAAGCTTTGCTGACTTTCAAGTGGGAGAACAATGTGGCAGACACTTTCAGGGCGTTTGGCTACACACTGTGACGGCTGGACAGGCTGTGAAGCAGGAAGTCAACACGAGTCTTCATGAGGAAAACGAAGCACTGTTACAATAAGGCATAGCAATAACAACAGTCAGAGCTGTATCAAACCTTGTTGAGAATTTGAAGTGTTGATTTTTAAACATGCTGCATACAAGTTTATAAGGAAACAGAAAAGTAGAGGACTAAAAAGGGAGGGGCTGAGAAGGGGGTCTAACAGGAAAGTGCAATGTGAGCTGGGCCTGCGACCCCTCATCTCATCGATTTGGACAAGGAAGGCTGGACTTAATTTCCATCAATTTTCCCCCAGCCATCACTTTCCCTGTTGATCACTTTTCCTCTTACGTGTATGTGTGTGTGTTTGGATGGATGAGTGTATGTCAGTGGGAGGAAGAAAGCAAGAAAGCAGGAGGCATATGTTTTCAAGGCCAAAGCATTTGTGGTAGATGCTGTGCTCTGGAAACTGTGGGCTCCCTCATCTGTAATCTGATTTCAGTGGTACTGCCTTTAGAGGTTGAGTCAATCTGATTTTCTGCCTTGACTGAGTGATTATGTTGATGTCTGTGTGTGTGCATGTGCGTGTGTGTGTCTCCACTGCAGGAGGTTAAATACTTACAAGGCACTCAGTCAGTCAGTCAGTCGCTTTCCTAGCGAGGCATCATGGGAGCATTTGATTGGTTGACTTACAGAGAGTGGAGTCAATTAGTCAGTGTGGAGTCATGTGAGAAGACTAGTGAAGAAGAGAAGAAATCACACAATTAAAGGCCAAATCAACAGGTGGTTCACTGCTTTCATTAAGATATATATTTTAGGAGACATGCAGAGAAATCGAACATGGTGTTGAAACAGTATTTCATTTATTCAAGCTGGTCAACAACACCCAAATCCAAACACCAATCACCGTGCTGATGATTAAGTGTTCAGAAGAGGAAGTGAGAAAATAGATGAGAGGCCTCAGTCTTATAAACCTAAACACCCTCCCACCCAAGACGATCAACATTAACAATTAAACAACTGCTGATTGCCGCTTGGGGCTCATGTATGGACCTCCCTTTTCCGTGAATTAAGCCTGTCCAGTTTCACTACTTGCATGCATGCATGCAAACACATGCAGGCGCACATGTTCTGATATGCTGGTGTTTACTGTAATTAGTATCAGTTCATTTACAGCCCACTGACCCAGGGTGACCTGCTGGATCTGGGTCAACAGGGACAGCCAGCGCCACAGTGGAGACGGGTGGGGTTGTTAGGTAAGGCATGCTGTCCGTGTGAGAGCGCATTGTCGCGTGCGGCTGCGAGTAAGGGGTGGATGGATGTCTGGTGCTGAAGGAAAAGTGCGTTAGATAAGTGTGTAATGTCTGTGTGTGCGTGTGTGTAGGTACCTGTTTGTATGTGCGTGCTGTGGTGTCTGTTGTCAGATGACAAAAGGTGGTGTGTATATGTGTCTAGGTGTTTCGGCACACGTGTGCAGCTCGGCGACTGTGTATGTGTGTGAGCGTATTCCTCATTGTGCTGGACTTCAGAGGCCAAAGCGTCTCCTGCTTCCTCTCGGAGGCAGTGGGTTAAAAATAATGTGGTGTGCAGTGAGCGGTGGGGAGCAAGGCGCAGACAGCTAGGAGCCAGAGCCTCACAC
>JAPTGZ010000005.1:57720425-57748764 GCA_029814645.1 Fowleria isostigma
ATCCCCACTGCCCTCACAAATACATCAACTTATTTTTTTTGGTTTTTTTGGGGAGGGTGGGGGGGGTCCACAATTCTTGACTTTATAACAAATATTAAAGTGACAGCAACTGAACCAACGATCTAAGGTGAAAGTAATAAACACCTTAATAAATTGATCAGTGAAGTAAATAAGTCTGCATCACTAATCACCTAACTCAAAGTAGTGACTTAATAAACCTGGAATTGAACATCAAAGTGTCCAAAATATAGGTAATTGTAGGATGTTTTATAATTAATTAATTGATTGATTGATTTCAGCGATTATTTCCTGTTAAAGTCAATATTACCAGTTCTGCCAACACAACTCTACAATGGCCTGTTGTTGATGTTTAATCTATCTCTCGTACATATATTACTGTTCTAAGAATAACAGAATAAGTATTCATACATCAGGTTATGTCTGTTTAGAAGAGGAAGATAGTTTAAAACTGATGTAATTAATGTTAAATTAGAAATTAGTTACTTTGCATTAAAAAAATGGGAATTTTAACATAATTTCATCCCAAGTAAGATGGAATTCAAATGTTAAAAAACAAGGTGGAACTACAAAAAAGTTAAGATGTTCAGCAGTGGGGGAGAAAAAAACACATTCTTCCGCTTGACAGAGGGAAAATAATTATTAATTAGGAGAGAGCGCCTCTCTTAATTAGTCCTTTTGTTGAGAAAAAGAAGGGAGGGAAACTCCAAATATGTGGATGTGTTTTCCAATGCATGACCATGAAAATAACAGGAGAAGGGGGCTGCAGGAGGAGGAGGAGGAGGGGGAGAGGAAAAAAGAGAAAGAGAAAAACAGCCCTTGCTAATTTAAATACAGTCTTATTAGTCTAATGACCAGAGTCTGTGATCACTACTCATCACCATTAATGCCACGACTTTCCCCTACTCTGATTGCCCAAGGCTTAGCTTTTTTCCCCTTAGCCCACATTCAGCTCTGGAACCAACGCATTTTCCCTTCCGCTACACATGAAATGTGACATGGGGACACTAATGTATGTGGAAGAGGGACGGAAAGCAGGGATGTGAGACACTCCGCACTCCTGCTTTCGCGGCTAATGATATGACGTGCCACACGGAAACCAAAAACTCCTCTCTTTTAAAAAGCCATCAGCTCTGAGGCATGTTTCTATTAAGAACAGTCCTAAATGTTATAATAGGTGGCCCTAATGAGCTTTGGCCTCACTCGCTATCCGCCTTCCTCAGCTACCATATTGGCTGCATGCTGATGCTTATCGAAATGATGAATGCAGCATTAAGTTCAAATGAGTTGGAAGATTGGGAAAGGGGGAAAAGTCATGTTTATCATTGCATGATTTGGTCCTGTTTTCTGCTTCACATTGCACGAGGACTGCTTATTATTTTAACCACATGTTTTGTAGATATCGGCAATTGTATAATAAGACTATAATATACAAAAAAAGAGGTTAGCCTATCGTGAATTCTTTGACAAATTGAGGAAAAAAATAATTTTAAATGAGAGGTAGATACACAAAGAGGAGATGATTAGTTCAGGGGAAAAAAAAGATGCTGCTTCTAAATAAAATGAGAATCAAATTTTGACAATGTACACCCTCACTTAGATACATTCAATTTCCTGAATACTGTCCCTTTTCTGACCTTGCATACATACAAACACGCCCTATCACCTTTGTTTCCAGCGTTTGCTAGAAGTCTTTTTTGAAAGCTTCCCAGAGTTGCCTCTTGCTTGATCTTTTGTTATTGTAATCCTATTTTATTTCATGGACACAAATTCATTTCTCTAATATTATGAAGTGTAGTCTTCATGTTATGTTTTATTATAATCGATTGCCTTGCCAGCAGCTTTATTACCCTTATACAGCCAGCATGAAAGAGGTGTTGTCAAGGGCAAAACCCCAGTGAAAGAAAACCTTGGTTATTATAATAACTGCAAATGAGGTCTGAAGTCATTTTAAGCCATGAAATAAAAGCCGTTTGATAAAATCAATCATGTCAGCCGTTCATATATCAGCACCACATGACAAAACAAACAGGCCACCAAACATTAGGTGAAAACATGAATGTCACACATCTAATGCCCAGAATCACCAGGCGTGATTTCACTCTACCAGACAAAGTGGCACAGCTGGCAGAGAAAAGAGCAAGCAGAAAGCAGGCAACGTGTTAAATGACCCACGGACATGAACAACCTTGGTGACTGGGGAAGGCCAGCACTAATTAAAGCTGAGCAGCCATGTTGACTGTCAGGGGATCTTCACAGGGGCACAGTCCTTGGATTCTCCCCCATGGATGTCCTCGTCATTCCTCTGCTACCCTCCAATCAAAACCCTCAGAAAAGAACTGTTCACCCCCTCTCACACCAGCCTTGACCAATGCATGTTAAAGAGGTGGATGTTTATGAGAGGAAAAGACCAACCCAAACTGTGCCAGTCAAGGACTAGCTCGCTAACACCTCATCATCATTACTGCCAAGATACTTTACCTAATGAAACATTATTGATTCAGGTTCTAAATATGAAACTAAAGCTACAATATGTTTAACTACCACTTTTTTAAAAAATAATGTTCACACTTTGTGTATTACAGTTTAAAAATATTGTGACCAACATGTTAATGTTTGTTACACACTGTGCTCTGTGTTTGAACAATGTTTCCTTCAGCACGGATGAAGTGAGAGCAGCACTTGCAGCCAATCATGTACGTCAATCATTTATTGAGATTCTGACATGATGCCGTGAAAATGTTGACACTGAATCGCAGTATCAACACTCTTCGTCCTTTTGCATATGGTTTAGCATTTTTGCAAAGCTTAAGCAATAGAGAATTAACATTCATTGCTAGCAATTTATGGATTCATTTATCACCCACATCTTATTTGTTTATCTTAATCAGCCCTGAGGGTCTGGCTATGCCCTTGGCTGACCACCAGTGCCAGAGCTTTATTCCTCTTCACACAGGCCTAGTGTTAACGCCGCTGGCCAAGTTCACAGATTTGACTGACTGTGGACTTAATGCCGCTTGCCTTGTTTTCAGCACTTGTCCCTCCAGATTTGCCACCCTGGCTGCACAATTTCCTCCAATTCTAATTATTCATCAGCTCGTTATGCCTGCGCCCGGGCGCCTCCCCTAATTAGAGGCGACGCAGGGTTTGGTCCCAGGCTAGCCCCGAGTGAGGAAACCAGTTCAGAACCAGTCCAAGGCGTGCGCTCATGTAGGACTGGGTAACTGCCAGCCTTTCCAAGTGTGCCGGAGAGAGGAAGGGCCTGTCTTGACAGTGTGATGTGACGTGCCTTCACACAGTCTCACACATGTATGCGCGCATACACACACATGCACACACACACAGATAGTAATCATTCTGCTATGTCCTATATCTATTAGCATAACATCTAGATATTTATAGGAACCCCGGAACAATGGAAATTTGTTGTTTCAGGGGTGTTATGTGTTGTCACTGTAGTGTGAATTTTTTGTTGAAGCTGAAATAATAATGCTTGAGTGCTGAGAACAGTGTCAGTGTAGAGGGTCGAAGAGCATGAATTATTAAATCATTGTTCCCTAATTAACATCAGGCCATAGAAATAAAGCAGTGTCTCAAGCTAGGAACAATCAAAATTTTCAGTGTTTTTATAATTAAAAACTTCTGGAAGACAAGTAACCAACAAAGGACAGTTGTTCAAATAACAGGACCACTTACTTTGTATTTTCTTATTGTATCTTACTGTACGGAAACATAACAGTGGCTGATTTAGTGGTCACATATTCACATTATTCCACCAAACTCCAAAACATTTCTTTACCATGGAGGTCTTAAATTTGTATTCATGCCCATAATACCCCTTTGAGATTGAATCTCAGCGTAATATGATAGAGTTTAGGTTATTCATTGTTTTTAATGTATTACTGCTCATAAAGTTTTTTATGAAACTTTTTATCACTGGATTTTCATCACATTTTATCACAAATCTTTATGGTGGAACCACGATTTGATGATAAATTAATTTTAAATTCCGTTGCTAAAACTGCATATGCATATGAAAATGCACAAAACACATCTAAGAATGGAAAAGAGCCATTGTGTGATTGTTAAGAAACACTCTTCCTTTAATTGTCAAGTAGTGTAACTACCTTCCCATTATTTCAATAAAGCACTTTACTTACTTTCCTTACTAGGGGATGAGATGGCTCGGTGGTAGAGTTCTCACCTGCTGCCGGGGAGGCCCGGGCTCAATTCTCAGCCGGTCCCAAGCCCAGTTGTTGGGAGGGGCATCCCGTAAAAACATGTACCAAATCCTCATGCAAATATTCACTGTGGCTACCCCAAAGGGAGCAGCCAAAACTGAAAACAACTTACTTCCCTTACCAGTATCTATTAGCTCACCAGTTAGAATAATGTTCGCCATAAGTTTGCCCTGATGTATCATTCATTCATTTTTTTCTGAACCCGCTTTATCCTCACTAGGGTCATGGGAGTCACATGGAGCCTATCCCAGCTACTTAAGGGCGATGACGGGGTACACCCTGGACATTTCCCCAGTTCATCACAAGGCTGACATGGAGACAAACACTCTTACATACACACCTATGGACAACATAGATTAATCAATTAGCCTGTCAGTGCATGTCTTTGGATGGTGGGAGGAAACCGGAATACCCGGAGAAAACCCACACAGACATGGGGAGAACATGCAAACCCCACACAGAAAGGTCTCGCCCCCATCGACTGATGCTGGAATCAAACCCAGGACCTAACCACTGCACCACTGTGTTGCCCCCTTAATGTATCATTTTTATTGAAATGATAATTGACTTCCAATTGCTTGAGTGGCCTACAAACACAGTGTAGCTCATTGCCTGTCTAACAGTATTTTGTTCAAACTTTACACTTCATGCCAATGTTTTGGCCATCTCATTAGCAGCTGATCAGAACTCACCTTTGTTGGCTGAGACCTAAACAAAGTGTAAAGGTTATTGGTTTTGTGTATCAAAATTATGAGAACCAAGTTTGTTTAATCTGAAAATAAGTCTAATGTTCAGGTTGATTTAAGCAAATAAGCAGTGACGTTTCTTACTGTTCTGTCATGACTGAGGGAAAGTGTTCCAGTAGGAACCTCATGTCAATGCAGACATGGTGCGTTATTTTAACAAATGGTCTGAATCATAGAGTATTGGCCTCAAGAACTGAGACTTCATAAAAGAAAAACTTTAATACAAATCTAGGGGTTGTCTGTTGCCTACTCGGGAACTAAGGATGGAATCTGTATGGGGGCCTGGTCAAGGGGAGGTAGACATCTGTGGTTAAAAAATGAAAAATTTCCCCCAATACCCTATTGTAGCACATTTCTGTAATAAATTTTGTCTAGTTTTTGGATCTGTTTTTGGTGTGAAACATTCCTGTTGACAAAAAAGTTACAGCATTTTGAAGATGGGTAATCTGCTTGGTGAAAGCTCATCTGGCAATGGCAGTTTTCTCATATTTTTGAAATATTTTAAAAATTAGAAAAATGTAATATATGAAGTTCTTTTTTTCCATATTTTACTTTTCAGTATGTGTATCCAGAATACTGTGTTGAGATTTTTATGCTACCTTTTCCAGAAAGTATTTTTATTGCATATAAAGTTTAGGGCCTGGAGATTTTAGGCTTTTGATCTGTTACCATGAAATATTTATTGGTTTTTTTCAAAAATATTATGGATTTACTTGGAACTTGATAATGAAAATTACATAAAGTAAAGATATTTATACGTATTTTAAGGTAGTTTTTACATTTTTTTTAATAAATGATAGATAACTTAGTATGTCTTTTTGTTTGATCTGTTACCAACGACTATCTTACTTGGACGAAATATTGTACCAAGCTATCCTGAACCCAAGGTTACATTTAAGTTTACCAAGCATACACAAATATGAACTAACATCAACTTATGTATTGATGAAGAACAGGATGTGTCAGAATTAGTCAAAGTTATTCCCTTTAATAACTTTATTAGGTATATCTAACAGAAACATTAGGCGCATGTCCAACTGATTTTTTTGGTTCAAATAACTTATGTAAAAAATTTTATCCAGTTTTCTTTAAAATGTCCTCACACGAATACTTATATTCTTTCATATGGTCATATCAAATATCCCAACACCAGTATGATTTATTCTGTCATACAATTTCATGGCATTGGACTTACAGCCAGTGCTGGTTTCCTTAGCCTGCCATGCACACTGTTGGTTTCCTCACACCCTGGTCAAGATTTCTACAAACCCCAACTCCACTGAAATTGGGACGTTGTGTAAAATGTAAATAAAAACAGAATACAATGACTTACAAGTCCTTTTCAACCTATATTCAATTGAAAAACTACAAAGACAATATATTTAATGTCCAAACTGAGAACTTTTATTGTTTTTTTTTGCAAATATTTGCTCACTTTGAATTTGAGGGCTGTAACATGTTCTAAAAGAGCTGGGACAGGGGTGTGTTTACCACTGTGTTACATCACCATTCTATTTAACAACAGTCAATAGTATTTGGGAACTGAGGACACTAATTGTTGAGGCTTTGTAGGTGGAATTCTTTGCCATTCTTGCTTGATGTACAACTTCAGTTGCTCAACAGTCCAGGGTCTCCATTGTCATATTTTGTGCTTAATAATGCACCACACATTTTCAATGGGAAACAGGTCTGAACTGCTGACAGGTCAGTCTAGTGCTTGCACTCTTTTACTACAAAGCCATGTTGTTGTAACACCTGCAGAATGTATTATAGAATACATACAATCTACAATGTATATATCTTGATGAAATAGGCAGGGATTCTCCCTGACAAAGACATTGCTTTGATGGCAGCATATGTTGCTCCAAAACCTGTACCTTTCTGCATTAATGGTGCCTTCACAGATGTGCAAGTTAGCCATGCCATGGACACTAACACCCCCCCCCAATACCATCACAGATGCTGGCTTTTGAACTTTGCCCTGATAATAATCTGGATAGTCCTTTTTCTCTTTGGTACAAAGGACACGACATCCATGATTTTCAAAAACAATTAGAAATGTTGACTCATCAAACATCAGGTTATTGATATTTCATGGCTGTATTTAAATTTTGCACAGTCTGTTTACAACTTCACAGCTAAAACCAATGCAGGACACTGGAGGGATGGAGACTTTTTGCCCTCCAGTCAGTGATGGAGCAAAAAAACATGTACGCATGACGTCAGTCGTCAATGTGTCCATAGTCTGTTTTGATCCATTTACTCAATAGGCAATTTGATCCATACTTTTGATCCATTACTTTGATTTTCCCCTAATAAAATTTTAATTATGGCACATTTTTGCTCTTACAATAACTGGTGTTATAGAAACACGTTAGTTAACATATTCAATTGTATTCTATGTGAAGTTTTGTTGGGAAGAGGACATTTTAACCATTTGTGTAAGTAAAAAAAAACTGACCTTTTTGTAAAATATATTGCCTGACTTATTTTGCCATTTTTTTTTAGCACAAAAACATAATTTAAGTAAATTATCATTTGTACCATATCAATATACTTATAAATACCTACCAAAAAATGTTTTATAAATTACTTCAGGTTATTTAGTTGAAACAGAATATACATTTGAACAGCAATTTTTTTTTTATCCGTTACCACTTGACCAGGCCCATGAGTATCCTTCTGGTGGCCTCAGGTTTCCCAGTGAGCTTCATGTGTTCATATCTTTGTGTGTTTTTGTGTCTTTGTTCATTAGCAATTTTGCACATTAGCTGATCTGCTCTCACAGTTAAGTGTGATTCTCTCATCTTTTTCTCACCTATCCTTCCTCCCTCATTCCCTTCCTCCTCTCGTCAACCTTCTCTGGCCCCGAGTGGTAGAGGTTTGGGAGTACCAAGGGGGAAAATCTGCTCAGGACATGTGTAAACACAGAGAAGTGCTCTTGGTTACAAAAGTGCACATGACACACAATGCAGTATAGTAGAATACCACAGATTTATGCACATTTATTTATCCTCTCTCATGCACAAACACGCTTGTACACAAAGCTCACACTTATTTGCACACAGTAGTGCTAATTAAAGCCCTCAGTGTGAGCAGAGAAATATGTAATCCTGACATTTAGTCAAGGGAGATTTAGGGAGACGAGGAGAAATTCTAGCGCTCGGCTTGAGCTGGGCCTGGGGCAAGCTGGCAGACTAAAGGACAGCGGCAGGCAGAGAGGCTAGGATGGGGAGCGGTAGAAAGGTCATCTCCGTGAAAAGGCTAACGTGTCAGTGCTTTTGTTCCTGGCCCTCGGAACATATGTTTGGCCCTCCTCCACGGCTGCCCCTGCTATCGGGATGAAATCTAAACCCCAGCCCCCCAAACGCAAGATCAGAACACACTTATACAGACAGACAGTACACGCACACACATGCACACAGTGCACTGGACAGTGGTTATGTTACTATAGCACAGTTGTTTAGGATAAATGGATAAATGGTGAGTTGAAGGTGTTGCCTTACCACTCTCAGTGGTGAAAAGCAACACCAAGTGGGAACACCTGTCTGCTTCTGTGCAGTAAAATCAAGATATGCAAGAGGTGCCAAAAGAGGAGAAATGAACAAATGTGCAAGAGATTAATTTGCAGTTTTGAAAAAATGGATTATTACACATTCACTAACACAGATGGATAAAGAAATGACTTCTCAGCAGGAGGAGTTCCTCAGGGAAAACAAATATGTAATATAGAATATCCACAAGTGTGTAGAAAGAAAGAGAATCTCTTCGTTAATGGGAACATTACTGTATCTAATCATCAGCTCAAAACACGGAACAGTTAATATTCCTTCTTGTTTTATATCAGGTAGATTCTTAATCTTAAAATCTAACAGCTCTATCTAACTTCTGTGTATTGGTCTTCTGATGCAAGATGGGAAGTCATGTCAAGGTCAATGCAAGGATCTTTTTCTGTCAAGACAACTGAGCATAGATGTAGCATGCCTAATGTGATACCATCTGGCTCCCATCAGAATCTAAAAGTTTTCTGTGATTTTTTTTTTTATGCTTGAGGGCATTTTTACATAAAAAAAAAACAACTTTTATGCCATAGTAAAAATGGTAAAATACAAGAAAAGCAGTGTTGGCTGAGCTGTTAAGATGAACCTAAAATGATAAAATAGCCTCCAGTAGCATTAGTCATTCATTAGACTAACAGGCTGCTAAGCCATTTCTGTAAAGTCCCTATTGTGTTTGATGTCTTTAATGAAAGATGACTACATGTCTGGTAGAGAATCCACAGGTGGCACACTTTTATTTATCTTAAAATGTTTGGAATATTATAACAATTCCAGCTGTGTCAACAATTTATGTTAGATCATTGTTGCCACGGATGTTACTGTAAGTGTGAAAACATGTAAATTTCCTCTCCCTTTCATTATCTTCCATCCTACACTGACGGTTTATCACCTCTTTCATCAGTTTCCTTTTCCTCTCACTTCCACTGGCTATCAATTTAGTGCTACAGCATTTAAAATGACTAAAGCCCTCTCTTAAGTTCTAGGACAAATCAATCAAACTTTGAGTCTGCTGGCAAAAGAAAACTTCCATATGATCAAGACTATGATTTGTTGGGACTCAGCCTTTGATTTTTTAAATATCTGCATGACATTCCAACCCATCACATATCTGGCAAGAATGACCTTTAGATCTTACAGATTGGTACTGTTGTCTTTACTTTATAGCACACTGTTTTGACAACTAACCAAAGACTCACAAATTTTAAGACAAAATGAAGCAAAATGTATTGTTCTTTTTAAACATTCTGTGCAGTTTTGGTTCCTATTTTTCTATAAATTTGTTAAACCCTATGGATAGCCTCCTTATCAGTAATCCATTTAGTTTTCTTCTTCTAATGCACCTGAATCACTCCCCTCATGGTGAACAACTTCGAAGTTTACTCCATCACAAGCCGTCTGTTGACATACCAAACCAAAAACAAACCATCACTCGGGTCTTTTTGGAATTCCATGCAGCAGCAGCTATGTGGAATTCTGAAAAGGCACGAGTGATGGTTTGGTTTGGTTTGGTTTGGTTTGGTTTGGTTTGGTATGTAAACAAACAGACGGCTTGGTAAATGAATCAAGTGTGTTAGCACAGACAGACTAATGGATTACTGATGAGGCTATTACTCAGGTTTTACAAAGTTGAAGAAAAATTGATGAAAGTGATGAAAGTATACCACTTTAAGATCTATGGGTGGTGGTTCCTACGTTAGTATCAAGAAATAACCCTAGAAACACATATGAGGTGATAGAACACATACCATATACAGTCAAATGTAAGATCTGTTGCCATAATAGCCACTGTTAAGCTCCGTTGCTGTCATATTGGTGGTATGACATTGCTTTTTTATACTAGCCTTCAGTGTGGCTTGTAAACCTTTATAGTTTAGAGCAGGGGTAGACAATCCTGGTCCTTGAGGGCCTGTATCCTGCATGTTTTAGATATTTCCCTCTTCCAGCACACCTGGAAGCCATTACATTATTAACAGGACTCTGCAGAGCTTGAGGATGAGCTGATCATTAATTGAATCAGGTGTGCTGGAAGAGGGAATTATCTAAAACATGCAGGACCTTGGCCCTCAAGGACCAGGACTGCCCACCCCTGGTTTAGAGTATGAAGATGCTGGGAGTGGTGATGGATTTGACTGCAGGGTGGCAGGTGGATCTGTTGTCCCAGTCTGGTGCCACCCATCACCCTACAGATGCCACCAATTTTGCTTGTGCCGTTAGGTGACCTCAGTGTGTATGAGTGTGTGACTATTGACTTTGAGGTGACATCATAAGCTACTGTGAAAGTGGTGAGACTGTACTTATCATTACAAAGATTCCATCCAAATCCTTTAGAGAAGAAATCACATGCTTTTTTTTAGAGGTAAACTAACAGGTATTTTTGACAAAAACCTGAAAGTGGCTGACAGCTTTGCACAGTCAACCAAACTGTATGTCTGGATCTGGACATAGCCTGTTTCAAACTCTTCCAGGGTTTTCAAAGGCTTTGTGTAACATTTCTTTCAACAGCTCTTTATACAGGGTTTCATTGCCATGTCTGGACTAACGGCTGCGTATACCTGGTCGACACAAGAAAGCAAACACAATTATTTACCAAATCAGCTTCCATTGCTCATCTCTTCATGTACCTTTTATCAATACAGCATTTGCTGTTGTTCTTGTTTCCAGTCACATATATAATGCACAAAGGAGGGGAGAAGAGAGAGAAGTGGATAGGACAATGAAATTTGTTTGACACCACCTACAAAGTGCTGATAAGCTAGTTCCACTTAAGGCTGTAGCTAATTGGGTCTCTAGCACGCTCCAAGGCTTATATGGGTAGTGTGGCAATGTTCTTTGTGTCCTACGGTTTGCTGTTTACTACAGAATCAAGGCAAAGATTAAAGGGAACAAAAATGTAACTGATATAATATCTAAAATGGACTGTTTGAAAGACATTCTCAAAAGTCTGGCGTTGTGTTAAAAGGAGTAGAGAGCATTACTAAGACTGAAAAGATGGCTTACGGTTGATCATGAATCACTGAATATATCAGCATGTAATTCAGGTCCATGTCTACTAGGCATTTGCTTTAGATACCAATAAGTGTATGCTATTAATTGTCATTTTCCCCTGTCTCAGCATTATAGACTGCATACTTCTCTCCACGCTCATCTCTATGCACCCAACCTTCAAATAAACTGTCTGTATAAGTTAAGACAAAAGCCAAAATGATGCAGTTGTCTCTGTCTATGTCCTGGGCTGAGAGACCGGTAGAGGTGAGAGGTCACTCTCATGAGAACAAGAGCCATTGCCACTAATATAACACCAGGTTATCAAGTCAAACCCACCACTCAACTCCTATCTCTGCTTCTGTCCCCTCAACATACAGTGCTACCCCCCAGCACCCCTCTCTTTTGTTGCCCCTTCACACCAACTACATGTGCTAAGCATGGTGACCTACATTTGCATTAAGTCCCAGTTGGCAGGTTGAAGGGTCAACAAATCTATCCCCTATTCATAGCTGCAGTTGACAAATGGTTGTCAGAGGTGGTAAGAATAAAAGAAGTATTTGTGGGCAGGGATGTGGTGTGACACAATCATCCCTACTGTGCCCTGAGTTTGAGCAGGTTTTTATTTTTTGCGTGTATAAGACATCGCCTATGGTGCCATCTGGGTCCTTTTCCTCACAAATAGGGAAAAATCAAAGTGCTGAAAGAAAAGCAACACTAAAAAGGGGATAAATAAATAAGTTATGGTGTGGGGAAAGAGTGCAAATGCGAATGGCAGCCTGACATGCTAAGAGAAAGGGAAGAAGAGGTAAAAGAGAGTGATTAAGCAACAGGGGCGCCAGTGATAGGCCTCTTCACAGTCTCTGTGGACCACAGAGATGAGCCTGAGAGAGGGTAGACAGCCAACATGGCAACCTTTCAGCCCACATCAGGCTGTCACTGACTGTGATGCCCACCCAAGAGACTCCAGCATGCTCTCTTAGAGAGGGAACAAACTCATAAAAGCTATTATTGCCCAGATGGTTTGTGCTTTTTTCCCTCTCAAAATCTGTCAGTAACAGAGCTTAGCATTTGGTCGCAACCCAAAAGGAAATAGAAAATAGTGAAAACGAGAAAGGAAGTAAAGGAGAATATTTGTGTTTTCAAAGGTTCAAAAGGTTATTTTTGACCTTATCGTCATGTTACACCCAGAGTGTGCATTTCTTTACAGCTCTGAATCCTTACAAAGATTTTACTATGGTACTTTAAGTGACCAAGACTTTGTGCATCCTTGGGGACTAATTCTCAGAACATTGTGCTACCAAGTGGTGTGTGCTGACCAAAGGAGCTGTCTCACAATCAGGGCGTGAAATGCTAAAGAGCTTCCAGCCAACACGCCTGCATGGTGTTTTCTCCCCACTACTGTTCATTTGACATTTAGTAAATCATTACCGCAGCCATGCCCTTGAGGAATACACACAGACACTGTAAAAATGTACCTTACTAAGACATAAACACTCACATTTGCCCTTGATAACAACTGTTTATTAACAAGTTAGGTGACCTGATTGCATTCAGTTGCCAGGTTTATGACACATCCACCCACAGGTGATTGGTTGAAGCCTTCAGAGTGTTTTGTAATTTCATAAAACTGCATGTATGTGTAAACAAATTATTACAGAACAGAAAGTCACCAATGATGTTCCCCTAGCCCAGTGGTTCTCAAACTTTTTTCTGTCAGGCCCCCCTTTGGAGTACAATAAATCTCCAGGCCCCTCTCAACCCCAACAACATTGCAACAATGGTGCAGTAATAACATTTATTGAAAGAAACATCAATATTATAGCAATACTTTTTGCTTTTCCCTGAATCTTTTGTTTTGCAAATTAAAAATAACTTAGATTTTTGCTTCAACAATAGAAATATACTCAACAAGACCCTGAGACAATATTTTTCCAAATAAAAAAGGTAAAAGGTAAATACACAATTATCTCACAACTATGACAAAAAATGCTTTTTTGCTTTTTTAATACAACAAACTAATTTTGGTAACAATGATTAACATTTGAACAATATCAGTGGTTCAGTGAGCCTGTTTGCACATCTCATAACATTAAAATGCAAACTGTGCTAAAACAGAAACATTGCATATTTTCTTTTCCAGTCAAATTTTTGTCCATTCTCTGAACCGAAACTCTTTGTCTAGTCTAGTGACAGATCACCATGGCAACAAATTTGTTCTTGTACATCCCTAAAATGAGTCCAGGGTGCTCCAACACTTCAATATTAGTTCCACTTGTTATATGTTGTAACCTGAAGAAAAGAAAAAAAGCACCCAGGAGTGATTCCCGCAGCAAGCATTTGCCTCCCTCCCTGGGGGGCCCACCCCTCAGTTTGAGAAACACTGCCCTAGCCTGATCTCTGTGAAGCACTGGACATGATAACATTATTATATAGTGCATAGATGGGGTGCCAATATCGAGATATCCTAGATTGTATCTGGATAAAAAGTAGACTGGTACCTGAACACAGATGAAATCTTTTGAGAAGACTGACATTTTTCCCAAGGATTCTCAGATCATTAGATAGCTGAATGAAGATGCTGTGTGTGTTATCAGTCAGTGGTGGAAGGTGGGATGTTTTATGCTGCAGACTGTTGCAGCGGCAGCTTTAAAAACAAAGTATGAAGATGGCTGGACAAACTGGCAGCTAGAGAGATGGACTCTGAATAAAGGACACAATAGGCACTTCAGCTTATGCTCATCAGCACCTTCTCACCAACAAGATTGTACAACACATTAGTAGATGCCGTATCGATTAAACACGGTTCTGTATCTGTAGAATAGAAACAGAGCATTTAGTTATCAAGTACTCCTGTGGAACAAGCTCCTCTTTAGGGTTTGGGAGTCAGAGGCCCTCTCTACTTTTAACCTGTTAAAATCTGGAACATTTGTTTCCAGTGGGAATTATTTCAATTTAACACAAAGCAATGGATTAGTGTAGTGTTTTTCAACCTTGGGGTTGGGACCTCATGTGGGTTCACCTGGAATTCAAGTGAGGTCACCTAAAATTTCCAGCAGTTGATAAAAATTATTATTAATAAAAAAATATTTTTTTAGTGATTTCATTATATTTAAAACACCACACACTTTTCCTGATAAAATACAAGTTCAAATAAAATTCAGGATATAATATCTGAGAGGGTTTATCTTGATTACCTTTTAAATATTAATTGTGGGTGGTTTAAGATGCTGCAGCTCTTTCATAATTCATAGTTTGAATTATTGTTCCTTCAGTACTAATTTACATCCTTGTAAGTACAAGATCCACTGACTGTACATATCCTAACCAAGGAAAATAAATTTCTCACTTTGTGCAGTAATCTCAACCTGGCTTTTCTGCCTCTGTCCATAATAATATACATTATATAGACTAAATGTCTTCTAAAATTCATGTTTATTTGCAACATAGTAATGTAATAGTTTTCTATTGCAAACTATTACATTACTATGTTATCAAAACAAATTAATTAGAGCAAAAAATATTTGTTCTGAATGTCTGGAGTCACCAGAAATTTGTGATGTTAAAATGGGGTCATGAGCCAAAAAAGGTTGAGAGCCACTGGATTAATCAGTAGCAAAGCTTCATTCATTTAAACCAAGCTCAGATCAGAAAATAAAGGTAAAGAAAAGACAAAATTCATAGTCATTGCTTCATAATGTGACCTTTATTTTTGCTCTTGCTCTTCTTTGTCTTGTTCAGTGAGTTTTAGTGGTAACTAATACTTATAGACACATTGATGAGTGACAAGACATGCATGCGATTTTTTTTGCTTCACCACCGACTGCAGGGCAAGGATATTCCACTCCTGTAGTGCTCTGCATTGGTTTTAACCATGAAGTTGTTAAAGGACAACACTAAATATAAGTACAGCCATGAACAAACACAAGCAGCTTTTTTGGATAAATGAATGGCTGGTTGTATAGTTTTCCAACTTGAATCCTTGGTATCCCATAGCACCATTACATAACACCATTCACTTTGAGTGGGAAAATTGCAGCTCCGTAGGAAATGTACACAGTTTCAGAAGCCTCAAATATGATTATGGACAGAGATTTCAAGTTATGAAAGTTCCGAAGAACTTTTTTGGAGACAGTGATGGTGAGGGAGACGACACAAGGAACAGGAACACAGGTCCGACATGGAGATGAGAGAGACAGCGGGGAGTGTGTAGAAACGGACACCATCACAAATGGGAGGAAGATACAAGAGACATTTAAGGTGGACATTCAAGGAAAAGACAGACAACCAGATGTGGGACAAGACAAAGGGTGCCTAGTCTTTATATTTTAGACAGTGTGAGGTCAGATTATGACACTGATGACACAGAGCAGAGTAAACACAGATGTTGCTCTCAGCTCCTTAATACCATTGGTGACACAAAAGAGGTACAGTTCTGGACAGAATAGTAGGCCACTATGAATCAGCCCATTGTCACCGATACCCAATCTAGATTTTAATTCTGTATAGGGGCTGATCGGATCAGTGCATCTCTGAACACAAGTGTACTTCGAATTAGTCATAGCTACAGGTAGATTTACATTAAATTTGAATTCTTACCCTGCTTTGCACACGCAGTGGGCAGACACTACATAGCCTTTTTGATTTGTCCAGGCAGACCCATACCTGATGTCTGCCTTTCTTGGTGACTATCTTCTGCGATGGCATAATGACAATTTTTTAGAAACACACGGTGGTCATGTGTTCATTTACATACGTCATCTATCCCACATGGATTGACACAAAGAAGTTAAGGCCATCTAGTGACTTATATGCCTTCATTGCCTCTGCTGTGTAAATCCCTGGCATATTGATGAGATAGTTATAGCTATAACATGGCTTAAGAGGCTACAAGTAGGCTCAAAACTTTCCTTTTTGATAAACCTGATAATTGGGACTAGCACAGATAACCCCCTCATCCCCACTATCCCTGCATTATTCTACTATAGGATCCTGAGGAGCCTCTTACAAAAGACTGACCACCTCATCTCACTGTCACTCTGTATGTGTCACTGTATTACCATTTTAATTTTGTGTTAATGGTTTTGTTTTGATTATATTAGGTATCTCAGGTATCTGCAGCCATTGGATCCACCAACCTTCTCAGTTTTTGTTTTTTGCTTCTTGAGGCTCTGCTTTTCCCCTCTTAGTCCTCCAACCACTCAAAGTAGATGGTTGTCCACCCTCAGCCTGAGATTTCTTCCCCTTAAAATGTAATTTTTCAGTCTCTGTGTCACCAAGTGCTTCTTCATGGTGGACTTATGGCTTTCTCTATGGATAAGATATAGAGGTTATTTTCATTATGACCAGCACTGTATAAATAAAATTGAAATAAACTAAGCATTAATTCTCCAGTGGCAACATGGCAAACATGAACAATAATTCTTATAAAATCCCAAATTTTCTGATAAACTCTGCCAATACTGTTTGAACTTCTGTTGGTCTGTATGTAATGTCTGTGTCTGTGCAGACAGGCAGGCCCTGTCAGCCTTTCACACATCACAGCTGTGTGCTAAACTTCCTCCTAGGGCTCTAACCATTTCTATGTAGAAGGGGAGTGAAAGATGACAAAAACCCAAGTGATAGCTTTAATGGCCACCTCTCATCTCCTCCCATCCACACGTTGTCAACATCTGATAGACAGCTGATGACTAGGGAACATTTTCAGAGATTGACAGGTGACTGGGAGAATTAAATGTCCTGCTTGACAATTAATCAAATCTGATGTATTAATTATCTATATTATAAAAAGGGAAGTGGACTCTATGTGTGTGTGTGTGTGTGTGTGTGTGTGTGTGTGTGTGTCTCAGGCATCACAGAAAATCCAGAAAGAGCTACAATTTGGCATATTTACACATTTTTGGTCAAGGAACAGACTTGCAAAAATGGCAACTTGATAGGACCAATATTTTGAGAAATATTAGTAATTTTGGAATACGAAATTCTTATGATCATGTTACTCTGCCCAAAATCATGTGAATGTTTTGGCAAGTACTGCTGGATAATGTGGTACAGTATGCATGAATACACAACAAATATCCATACAGGGAGACTGGGATGTTGCTCTTCAGGCTTGGGAAGTGGATTTAGAAAACACCACCCCTTTTTGCATCCCACCCTCGGTATTGACAATGATGAAGTCTAGGATGTAGAACCTGTGATTTCCCATGGGTCAATGTACTAGTTAATGCATAATTTGATACATGCTTGCAGGCACATACCCACATACATACTTCACCTACAAAAAAAAAGTTAAGTGTGTAGTAATAGAAAATAGAAATGCTGTTAACATAGACAAATACAGACATCTTTGTAATATACATCTTAGTAACACCTATGTTGTAATTATTAAACTAAAATCATACCCCCGATTGTTGAGTACTCATATTTCCTCAGTGCTGTGTCTTAAACTGTCCTCTGCTCACAATTTATCAGCAGTTCTCTCTTAATTGATGTAATAGAGATCACCACCCTCTTACTTAATTAATGCAAATGGAGTGACCAAACACTGAGCCTTGCAAATAATCTTACATGTCATTTTATTGTTTAATATAAGTGCTTTATGCCCTCTGTCTTTGTGATTAGCTAATAAAGAGGTCCTAATATCTTGTCTTGCACTCACGGCACACATCCTCCTTTTAATCCATAAGCTCTTAAAGCTCCATAAGCCATAACCTCCCAATTCATGTCAGGCCAAGAGTGAAACCAATAAAAGGTACAAAAGCATCCATTATATTCCATCCACATTCACACTTTTAATATCAAGGAGTGAAGAGTGGAGAATGGAGCATGTGGATAAGAGCAATATCCAGCATCAATTAAGGATGGTGATAGGAAGCAAGACATTTTAATGTTGGCCTTGAGAGTCTTGAGGGGGCAGAGATGTAGAATCAATAAAGAAAACACTGCATAACCTCCCTTGTTGCACATTGCCTTCGGAGGACAAAATATGCCTTTGAAAAATGAGTTTTGTTCAATAGTCAGATCTAATTGAGTGTATGAGTTTAATGTTCTGAATTATAAAAATATGAAAAATACTCTGTAGTTTTCATATGAGGCACAATGATTAAGACACATATGGCGCATAGGGCTTTAGACTGTCCTGCTATGTTTCTATGTACTGACCTTTTTTTGCCTTACAGCAGTGTTTAACTTGAATGCAGCCACTGAGGATGTGATACATTCAACCTCTCCTTTACCCTCGGTCTACTTTGACGCCAGCCCCAGACTGCCCCAACACCTCATCATCTCTTGGCTCAAAGAAAATCCCCAAGATGATGCCAGTAGTAGGCGAGCTGCCCGTCATCCTTTCGGAGACGGTGAACATGCTTATTATGTATGGGTTTCCCTCCATCCTGCCTGTCCAACACATAAGGTTATCTTGACCGGATAAAGTAGGAAAAGGGAGCATTGTCCATGATCCAGCCCCAGAGGCAGGATGCAGAAACATGCTGAGGTGGAGAGTTAAGAAGGGAGATGCTGCGACTCACATGCAGTGGGATCTATTGGGTCAACCCTTAGGGTGTGTATGAGTGTATGGTTTGGGAGTGGAAAGGGGGTGCGTTAGTCGTGTCCATTGTGGTGGAAGTAACCTGGGATAGGGGATAGCGCAAATGGACTGAGAGATGGGAGGGGTCAGGGATGGAGGAGGCGAGGAAATGGCAAAGAGAACAGAGCAGAGGGTCATTAAGATTATTGCTGTAGAGTGTGCGGGGGGATTTCAGGAGGCGATACTGCTAGCGCCTCAAGCTTTTGGTCCGTTTCTCGAAGCAGATGAGAAATTAAAGCATAACACTACAAAGACTGGACTGTGGTTTAGTTAAGCGTTATGTCTTTGACATGTCATAATTTGATTACAGTTTACCTTGAGGGCAAACTGATGAGAGTATTCTACTGATGCGCTCACAAAAGATCCCAGCAGGGGATGTCAAGCATTTGTCTTTTATCACAAAGCAAGACCTCCAAAACTGCTGGGAAATTACTTTTAACAGCCCAACCTTAGTCAAGATTTTTGTATTACCCAGGTAGATTGAAATCTCAAAAGTCAAGTAGGTTAGGCTGACCATGTTTCATATCACTAGTCAGGTGTTTATAACAAGTTGAAAATCATTTTAAATGAAATAATTTTTAAAAAATGCAAATTTATGTATTTTATTTATACATATCCCAGTGCTGTTGTTCAAGCACAAACATTTTATTCATCAGTGGCAACATCATTTTTAAAAAATCATTAAGACAGTATGGCATGTAATAACTACCTAAGCTGTTGATTGAGCACTGATAAACCAAAGAAGTATTTGTACAAAAACCTTGTGGTGCTTTAACCTCACTGAATCTTATCCAGCATTACTTTCTCTAGTGCTTCATACATTATGGTATTTTATTGCTGTTTACATCTAATATGTCATTTTGATCAGTTTCTCATATTAACTCAATGGACATTCCAGGCTCTTTTTGGTCCACACATAAAGTAATTATTCTCTGTATCTATTTTCATATTACTTCATATTTATTGACTCACCAAGTTTCCTACCTCACCTTAACATTAAAACTTTCAATGACCTATTTTTAGAAGAGAGGAGAGGCAGTGACAGTTCTTTTGTCACAAATAGCTGAAAGATGTATTATTCAGTCTCCGCCAGTCATCTTAATCTAGTTTCTACAAGCCTCATTGTGGCCTTTTCCTCTACTTGACCCAGATGACTTAGCACTGGCTCTTGAGTGTTAGCATTCCACTTTAGGGTTTACAATCTACATTTATCAGAGGGCAGACCAACATCACTTCAAGTTTCCAGTTGACTGTTAATAATATAACATAGACAACAGAAATTCTAGCTTTGTAAATGAGTTTTGACAACCTCCTAAGAAAAGCATGTGGCCTGCCTTGTGTGAATAATGCACAGGCAAATCAGTAAACATGACAGTCTCAGGAGATTCATATCCCAAATTTAAGCAACAAATGTTCTTTAACAAAAGGATTTAAAACCCTCTAATCTCAGTCAATATCAATGCCAGAGCATTTGGAAAGTTATGATTGCACAGAACATTGTTTTCATGGTCAATCCTTTTTTATAAGATTTTCCTTGATCTCCTCAAAATAATCCATCATAATTTAAAAAGTACAGGTTGGCTGCATTAATTTCTAAAATGAAATAAAATGAAATAAAGATGGGATTGGAAAGGGATTGAATTAGTGGGCGCTATTTTTTCCTAAAATGAATTCAGTTCAAAGGGCCTCAATGGTTCCTTGACAACATGGGTAAAATTATAATGGAAACCATATCGTAATATGTTTCACATAAACTACTGTAAAGCACTTCGATTTTGTGCCCTGTATCTGTTGTTTTCAGCCGTTCAGGTTTTTGTATACATATCAGTTTACTTAAAGGTAGTATTTTTTCCACTATTGTTTTGCCAATAATGTAGTCAATATGCACTAACCGGGGGAAATAAAAGGCCTAAATGTAGCAAATGGAAGGAGTAAATGTGCAGTAACTGTTGTCAATAGTACAGCTGGGGATCAGACAGAGTCTCTTAACTAAAACACTGGGTCTCTTGAGATGGAAACCTCTGCGATGTGCATATGATTAAACAGTTATGACTTGTAAACACTGACAGTTTCATGTATGTACAATATATTCACCTACAAATCCAAATCCAAATGAGTATATGTGTGACAAAGTCTAAACAGAGAGAAAACGAAAAAGAAGTGCATGTGCCTTTACATAAATACAGACAGACACAGAGAGTCACAGGCTATGAAGAAAGCACACCATCCCCGTATTAATTTTTCATAACATCATGCTCAATACAAAATGCAATAAGTGTTTCTTGTAAGACGACTCCCGGGCACTTATAGCACTTGAGCATGCGGCAATCTTCTCCTCAGAGGTCCAGCCTGCATGTTCGTTTGACTTACTTTGTCTCTGGCAGGATGACATCTGATGCTGAAGACACTCAGGGGCAGGAGAGGAGAGGAGAGGAGAGGAGAGGAGAGGAGAGGAGAGGAGAGGAGAGGAGAGGAGAGGAGAGGAGAGGAGAGATTTATGGTTTTCAAAGTCCTTTTATTTAATCATTTCATGTAGATATAACACTAAGAAGTTCAGACAACAAAATGAGAGCAAATTAAATCTATTTTAAAAACAAAAGTAACAAAAACAACCAGGACATGCAATCAATTTTCAAAATTCATAACTTAATGGTGAGAAGAGGAGAAATGAGGAGGGGAGAAACAAGATGAGAACGGATGAGAAATGAGGAGAGGACAAGGGAAATGAGCAGAATTTTTTATAGAAGGAGAAAATGCAGGAAAAAAAATGCAGGAAAAAAAAAGGGGGCAGTAAAATTGAGTCATCATCATCATACAAATCCTCTATAAGAAGATTCCCAGTGCTGAGGAGGAACAGCGATAATCCCTTTTTCCAAAACCATGATACACAGCTATATGCATAATTCCTGATATTTTTATTGTTTACTGTGTCAGACTTATATTCTGTACTCATCACCTGAACAGGATCAGTTTGTTCTGACATCATGAGCCTCCTGTGTGAACACAAAAGCCTTTGTTAACCTCCATGTTTTAACCCACACTGACCTGGAAAAATGAGGTTTTGGTACCAGCCCTCTGTGGTTCCTGCATGTATTACCATGAAAATTATTTTTACAACTGTACTTCAACCAAATGTATTCATGTCCATTATTTCCATTATAGGATATACATTCCGTTTTGTTAAGTTGATTTCTGGAATTTTAACACCACAGAGCAGAATTTCTCTCCTAGGTCACTATTTTCTCTTGCCAGTTAGCTCTTTGGCTAATTGGCATTAGTGCAATGGAATCTTAGGATTTGCTCAGGTCAGCTGTATGTTTGGGAAGGCCTTGAGAGAAAAAGAACATTGACATGCAAATGATTGTCTTGAACTTTATTGAGCGGGTACATTTAAGTTAATTTGCCGTTGGGAGTGGCTAATGGAAGTAGGCTTCTCCAGTAACTCTTAAGGAGTCAATCCACCTGATTTAGAGGAAGCAAGCACATAGATCTCCTGATTGACAGAGCTGTTACTCTGTGTGTGACATAACTGACGAACAGAAAGGGAGGGAATGGGGGTTTGGGAGTTTGAGCACCGCTCTTCTCGTTTCTGCATTATATTAAGACACCCTCGTGTATGGTGTGTTCCAGATGTTAGGATTTTCCTGGCGGAACAAGCAGTCAAGTATTGTTTTAAAGCCTTGAGGGCAAATCATAAATGTTGCACAGGGGACCTCATGAAAAATGCAGTACGTATACCCCCTTAGCTAAAACAGAGCACTGATGGACCTCTGGGAATGGAGCATATTAGTGTAGTATCATGCTAAGATTACAATCACAACAAGAAATGGGCTTTATGGAGATGACAACAGGAATACAGGAAGTGAATTAATTTTAGTTATGCTAAATGCTAAGTAGAGCAAAACTCTAAAGGCCTCAAAAAATGTGCAGTTATGAAACTATAGAAACAGAAAGCCATGAAATGAAGGTTTAAAATGTCCTGTGTGTAGGACCCCATTTACCCGGCATTAAAAATGCAGCGTGTATCTGAACATGTTATCCATATAATATGCAATCTTATCTGCCTTTGTGTGTCCACCTGGTGTGTTTAACACTCTCATCATTCATGGATGTTGAACTGTGTCCTCCTGAATGAAACCTGGAGGGTAAATCATAATATGATGTCATTAGCAACATAACCTTGCTAAATAAGATATTAGCTTTAGCTTTAACATGAGCCACAGATGTCTTCCTTTCCATTGGCATTGAAGACAGGTTCACTGCTAGTCACTCTTCTGTTCAGAATTGCATTCATATACTCATGTTTCTATAAGAATCATTTGTTTCAACACCATTGCCATAACATGAATCTATAAAGTTTGTTCTTTTATTCTCCAAGGACATAGAGGACATTTATTTTTAGCTAGTTGACCTGTGATATGAGTGCTCAGTGTTGTTCGCAGATCAGAGGTCAGCGAAACACCAGACATCTTCAAATAAAAGTCGGGACTCAATTGCAAGATCTCATAATAGCTGGTGTCAAGGTTGACAGAAGCAAATAAAACCCAGGTTTCAGTTACAAGCTGGGTAAAAAAAAAAAATATGTGGATGAACTTCTGGTGCCTGTTATGTAATGTGTGGACAGTTGTGTAAACACAATGTTTTACTTGAATATGTTTTGAATATGTTCAACAGAGTAATCAGGCTATTTTCAATACTTCTACTTCTAGATCACTCACCTGACGCATTACTACCTGACGTCAGCCACTGCAGGTGTGAGTTGTGTTTTTTTTTTGTAAACTGTCATTTGTTGAGACGTAAAAGAAATTGCAGTTGTGGCAGTGTTGGGTTTGTAAAAAAATGCACAGCAGTAGTCTTAACCCTTTATAGGGCACTCATAGAAATACTCTGAAATTCAAAATTCTAGCCTCAGTATGAGGATATCACAAGACGTTATTACTTTTGTAAATTTTTCCAATTTTTTTATTGTTGTGTAGAAACTCAAGGTTAATGAAGGTTCTTTTTTTGGTTCCTTACCCATAAGTTTAAAAGAAAATGCAAGAAGTATATACACAAAATAAAACACATATAAGGTGAAACATGTATTTTAGAACATTAGAAAATTACTTTTAGAGCATTACATTAACATAACTGCTAATCCAGACACCTGTCAACATACACATTATCACTTTGGTCATCATTACTTGCATTAGTACCTACTTAATGGTACCTAACAAAGCAGTTATACTCATTGTTTATGCAAAGGTGGACCTTACAGACCCTGCAGACCGCCTTTGACCTGAGACTGTAGATTCACTGTCTTCACTGTAACTTTTGCTGTAGTGTAATATATGTAAAAATTTCCAAAAATAGTCACTTGCCCGACAAAGAGTTAATATCACACATGTAAGCAAAACAAAATAAGGTTCTGTGCTGATCCAACATTTTCTGCTAATTAAAAAGAGGAAATTGGAAAATGAAGATCTGACTAACACAACATTCCTTCAGTCTACTGCTGAGGTAAATAAAGGCCTAGGGTCAGTATTTGAGGAAATGTGGTAATGAAATACATCCATGAAACAAGCACTTGGATTGCATTTATACCCACCTAAGATCTAATGCATAATGCAAGCCAGAGTACCCCAAGATATCAACAGGCAAATTTGATTAAAATGTGATTAAGACACATTTGCACCTTGCATTAGCAGGCATTTTTCTTCATCTGGATACAGATCGCTTTTTTGTACCAGGTGAGTAAGCTTGAGAGAAATTTAGGAGGATCTAGCTATAGAATTGGGACTGATAATTAAGTTTTCCTTAGTGTATAACCATGTGAAAAGCGGAAATTGAAAAAAAGGCATTTATATCTGGAGTGGAAGCAAGTCACTAAGTCCATCATGTCACACAGTTCTAAGGTAGCTCTGAGGGTTCTTCTTATTTCAGGTTTGTAGATGGTGGCAGTGTTTAGGTGTGCTATTGTCACCTAACACAATTGAGTCTGCATCAGCTTTAATAATTTTAAAGCCCCTGGAATCTGCAACTTCATTACTAGATGTCGCTAACTATCACACCCTCAGCCTTTCAGATTGTATTTGGCTTGCTCACAGCTGTTGTTACACAAGATGATTTAGTAAACTATACTTTCAACAACAGAAGTACAAGCTTTCAGAGTGGCTATTCATATGAGCTAACCAGACTATGAGTGTGTATGACAGTGCATGCACCCGCAGAAATCCCATCAGGCCTTTTATTTTTTTGTAAAATGAGCTTGTCTGACGATGCCCCGACACACTCATCTAAGTGTGTGTGTGCGTTTGCCCTTTTATAGATGTGTGTGAAGGACCCAGCAGAGGAGCTAAAAGTAAAGCGTCAAGCCATAATTGGGTTACAGGGACCAGTGATGGATTAAAGCACGGCTAGGGAGACGCTGCAGCAACATTAGGGTGTCTGAGATGTCAGGGGCAGAGCGCTCTCATTAATCGCCTTGGCCCTTACATTACTGCATTAGTTGTATTAGCAGCTACGAGTCGGCAAGCACTTTGGGATTTCTCGCTAAGGCAGGCCACATTCCTCTTTCTTTTGCTTCTGGTTACTACACAGAAGGGGGCACAGACTCTCACTTTGTCAAGGGAAGGAAGGACAGAGAGAACATCAAACAGATAAAAAGAGATCATTTATTATGTCTGAAATATATACTGAGGATTAAGTCTGAGGTTTTGAGAACATTGCTAAGGTGTCTTGAATATCAACGATACTGCAGCATCATAACAGACATTTGTCATGTTTCTGTATAAAAATAACTCCAAAGTCTTGTGATTTTGTTGAGTTATGTATGTACAAACACACACTCTCTCACTCACACACACACACACACACACACACACACACACACACACACATACTACAGCCGTCAATCAGTCATCCCACTTCTCAATAACCTAATAGTCCTCTTGTGTGAAAATTGATTTTTAGGAGCATGTTCCATGACCTCGATCCTCGACCCCGCTGCCACGGCCATCACAATCTCAGTCCTTTTTTTCTTCTTCCAATTCCATCCATCTCCCGGCAATACAGATATTTACACTGTAGCTGTTATTAATAAGGAGAAATTGATTTTGCTGCACAGTAAAAACGGTACGTGGGCAGCCAGAGTAGGATTGGTGACAAGGCTTATTGGCTATAGGTCGGGGAAGTGGGCAGGTGTTTTGCATTTGCTTGATGGAGAGGGATGGGTGGGGGCAGAGGTCATGAGGGAAACCTCGATGAAGATTACTAACATTAGCGATCCTGAATGTTCACTCCCTCTTTGTGAAGTGAGAGCTTCATCACTCACTCCCTCTTTTAGTTCTCTCCCACCGCCACCGCCACTACTGCCACCGCCACTGTCCACCAGAGACTTAAGTATATGACTTAATCACAGCTGAAGTGTCCCTGATTGCCTCAGAGCAGGTGGTGGCCTAAGCAAAAGTCATAGTGTCCATGCAAGCAGACTGTCTATTCATATTAGTAATCAGCCAGACCTCAGCGCATGCACCTGGTGAAAACATCCACTTAAATCGGTCACTTCAACTTTTTCCTTATTTACCTCTAGGGATAGCTGATCAGTCTCAGGCATTACTGTATAAAGTGCATAAAGTACAGCAATGGGAATCATTTTCCTGTGACAAGTTGTATAACACAGAAATTCAGTGGTAAAATTACAATTGATCATCTGTTACAGTGAGGTTGAAGGCATTTTTCAAGCAATTTAGCCATGACCATGTTAGCTTCTCAGAGTCAGAAGTGACCATGTTTGGGTAAAGAGGTTGAGCTACAGAGGTGAACAAATGCTTCTATTTTACTGACTCAGTGAAAGAGAAAATTTCATCAAGCATTGTGAAACAAAGTAATTTTATTGCAATCTGTTAACCAAAACTACAGTCAAGCTGTCTGTCAGGAAAAAAATGCATTTAATTAAACAAACAGAAACTCCTTAAGTACAACTTGGCAGGTGAGCGAGCTTTCATAGACTCCAACACTACAGTCATCCAAACCTTTCCAACCTGAAATCTTGCTAATGGAGGAAAATTTTACAGATGGACCAGATCACTTATTAGAGGTTCTAAGTAAAATTAATGAGTATGAGTCCTGGAAAACATATTACTGACTGACTAAAAATATATATATAATATATATATATTGCCTTGGTATTTGTTTTTAGAGAGAGGTCTAGTCAAACTGTCATTTTTGAAGTCAATTGTAAATCTTCATGTCATCAGTGGTATTGCAACATTAAGGTCTTGTGTTGGGTTCAGTTTGGTCCTTGTCCCTTGGATGAAACACATGAATACTGGTGATGTTACCCATAAAAGGTAATTTTAGGTCAACATGAGACTTTGTGCTTTAAAATCAACCTGAATCTGCCCAAGCATTTGGATTAGTTCTGTACATATATTTATTCAAGACAAAGAAAAACAAACAAACAAACAAAAAAAAAAATCTGTGTGTTTGATTCTTTCACAATGTTGTGAGCACTTCTAAAAATGAAAACACTATGACACTTTTGTTCAAATTCCTCCTTTTCAGCTTCCATCTTTGTAATAGCCACCATATTTGGCTTAGTTTGGTAAAAATGCCAGATGCGACGATACAAAATTCTGTGCTCCATTAAATATATAAATGGTCGTACCTCAAAATATTCTTATGATATATTCTATTTAATATAAACTTTCCCATTATAATTAGGTTCAAGTACATCCTTTTTAGGTGCATCTACAGTATATCTCTATAAGCAAGTATATCCCCATTATACTGCCCATTCCTCTGAACACTGAAATCACAGAAATCAGTTGAATGTTTAAACTAAACAAAAAATGGAAAAATAAAAGCCACAAACAAAAAACAACCCTCATTTCAGCTCAGGAAAAAATGGCAATATTTTGTTTGTAAAATTCAATTAAATTTTATTTATATAGCCCAGTATCACAACAAGGTTGTCTCACAGGGCTTTACAGAATTTAGTCAAATAAACAGTCAATGAAGCAGATGGATCCCAGGCATCCCCCGTCCTTAGACCCTCCTTGGCAAAGAAGGACTCCAAAACCCAGTGGGAAAGGAGAAACCTCAGGGAGAACCACCAAAGGAGAGATCCACTCCCATGGATGGACAAGCTGTAGAGGAACCAGGACTGACAGACATCCATCTGAGGATGGAGTTTCTAGATGCAGTGTGTGTGTGTGTGTGTGT
>JAPTGZ010000005.1:57776314-57787684 GCA_029814645.1 Fowleria isostigma
TATCTCATTTTATTTATTATTCATTTTTTGGGGTGGGGAGGTCCACATATGAGGTCGCAGGGTCCTAGGAGGTTAAATAGGCTTTGAGTGTGACACACTGAAATACCAAAAACAGCTTGTGTAGAAATATCCACATACCCAACTGTACTGAGTGCGGTGTTGTCATTCTGATGGTGGCCACAGACTATGAGTACTGATGAGCAAGATCTTGGCGGACATGCCCTGAAAGAAAGGATTTGTTGTCCTCCTTCATCACACCTACCTGTTTTTTTTACACTTGGCTTCCTCCTCTCTTTTTACTTCCTTTTTTTCTTGCCCTCCTTCCATCCATTCTTCCTCCAAGCTTCACAGAAATTTGCGAGTTGTGCCTCAAGAGCCTTTAACTCCCGCCCCCCCGTGCTAATTTCCTCTTAAAGTAGGCATCACCTCATAATGCCACCCTCTTCCCACCTGAAAACACAAACAAAATCTACCCCCTTCATCTGTCCTCAAACAAAGACACCCCCCTCCTTCTTTTTTTTTTTTTTTCATCCTGCACTGTCAGTCCTGTCCAGCTTTTCACTTAGGATTAGCTGTGGCGGGCTTTGCACTCATCAACTGTCGTGAATTTAGCACCCAGTCATGAGGGGATTTGACAGATCAAGCTAAGGCACCCTGACACCACTGGTGTGAAAGAAGATTCTAATTCTGGATAATTAGCTGACGAGAGCAGAGGGGAGGGGTGGGGGGAGGAGAGGATGGTGGATACAGGAGTTGAGGCGAAGTGGCAATGCGTCGTAAGCACTTTCTGTCAACTTACTGTTTATCTCTATTTACTTTCACTGTCTTTCTCTCATTCATCCATCTCTATTCCTCAGTCTCTTTATGTCTGTCTTCTGTCTGTCTTTCTGGAGCATTCTGGATCAATTATTTTGTAATCAGTTAATCTATTGATTATTTTCTTCAAGTCAGTTAAATGATTTGAATAAAAATAGTAAAAATGTGAAAAAGACATGCCTGAAAATGACAAACTTGTCCTTTAGTTCAGAAAAACAAAGTATAAAGTAAAAGGATATATAAAGAAATAAAAACAAAAGAAACATATGTATAAACATTTATGTGTAAATATCTATATAAACAAATGACATCTACAAAAAATATGTGCACTGCAATCTTCAACACATTTATATTCAATTTGCTAACAACTTAAGATGGGACTACCATACAACTGAAAAAATATTTGCGATGTTTGTTTGAAAACTTAAAAGTTTAAAGAAGTGGTGTAGAAAAGTGAACATATAGACATGTTCTGCCTTTTTGTCTTTGTTTCTTCTGAGCTACGCTCCATGTTGTTTGTGTTGATCCTGGCATCATGTGCATCAAAATAAGTGAAACACAACAGTGGAACCAATATATAGGAGCAGTGAAAGGAAGGAAACTAAGCTTCAGATGTGGATTGTATAGTATGATCAGTTAATCATTTCAGTGATGTTAGTTTCTATCTGATCTTATTTACACATTGGGCCCTGTGCAACCAACACTAAAGCTTTACTATTTATGAGGTGTAAAAACTGTTTTTAAGCCCTTCTTTACATTATCATTGTGTGAGCTCAAATATAATTATACAAATTAATGACAAAACATATCACAAATAAATATTGTCTTGATGCAATTGGTAATGTGGCGGCACAAGCATGCAATGTTAGGGTAGTATTGATGAATTCATGTATTCTTGCCAGACAACGCCACCCAGGAAATTTCCCCCAGGGACTTCTTCAACTGAACCAACCCAAAAGAGAAAGGCACTCAGGTCCGTTAGTAAGTGAGGCAGAGATGGCAGTACGAAAAATGTATTTTATTAATTACAAATGACTTTTTCTTTACAACTATCGTACTTAAAAAATAATAATAATACATGTTATTTAAAAGTGCCTTTCAGATCACTCAAGGACACTTTACAGACAAAGTTAAAACACAGTATCAATAAAAACACAAAACAGAAACAAACAAAACAAAAAAAGCAATCATAAAAATCATGGCAATTATAATGAAAAAGCTAATCTGAAGAGGTGAGTTTACTTACTTAAAAAAAACTCATTACTTATAAAGTTACTTAAAAAACTCATTCACTATAAGAAATAACATGGAGCCAATCAGGTCTGAGCCCAAGATGGATTTCAAACAAAAGGGGATCCCAGGGACACCACATGTGAAGCAAATAAAAAGTGCAACCAAAATCAACCAAGTGCAAACACAATCCAAAGGGGACAACGCCACAAGGACACCAATCCACCACTGCAGGCTCAGCACCTGAACGAAGACCAGAGAGCACAGGTTATGGAAAAATAATGAAAATAAAATTATACCTAATAACACAAAAACATATCACAGAATTTGATTGCATAAAACTATAACATAAAACACAGTAACAAATTGAGCAAAGCCTAGGCTGTATAACTACAAATGAAATACAACCCACAATAACCAAAACAACCACAAGAATATCAGAATAACCCTAGGTATGGGTTACAACAAAACCAAAAGAAAATAAAAATATCATAATATAGAGGAAAAACACACAAAAATGAGAAAGGAGCAAACATAAAGATAAGTTCCCGCACTGTTCTCTCACACTTTAAGACGTCGCTAAACAGAGAAAAAGAAATGGTGTTGCTGAGCCATAGTTTCACCCAGGCAGTAACGGACAGTGACAGAAACACAGCCAGCCGAACGAACAGTCGAGCGCAGAAATCAGAGGCCGAGTTGTGCACAAAGCAATCAGTCTGAAGCAAAGCGGTGGCAGAAGTGTAGCCGTTCCAGGAGAAGCAAAGTAGTTCCAAACTAGGCAAAGCAACAGTGGTTTCCAGGTGGATCAGCCGTCTTTAACTCTACAACAATAATGATAAAACAAGCAACATGAGAAACCTTACCAGTAGCTGGTGGCGTGACCTAAGACCACTGCGCTACATAGCAGTCAAGCAATCCCAGACAACATGACGTGGAGCGGTTTGGTGCTACACGGGAGCAACCAGCAGTGAACAGCATACAGAACGGTGAACAGCATGTAGCAACACCCAAACGAGCCTCTATGAAACAAAATGACAAACATTTGCATTGGATGGAAGAGAAGCACAGCCGCTGTCAACAGCCTACCTGCCACCATATGGAAGCGGAAGTGACGGGTGCCAGGAAGTGACGTGATCCAGACTCCAACAAGCAAAAGGAAGACAGGTACTGGCCATTTCGTAACACTAAGAACGTCTGTACTTGTGAGCTTTCCTCCCTGTCTCTGTTAAATTTACACCATTGGTTTCAACTTGTTTCCCTCAAATCACCACAATGTCACTCAATTTGATTTCAAAATATTTGTACTAGTAGTTACATGTCATTGATACATTTAGTATATTTTTCAAAACCAATATACTGTATTTCATAGGGTCAGCCCGTCATTCTGCCTCTTGTCCGAGTTCTAATTTCATCGCATCATTTTATTACGATCATCAAGTCAAAAAAATATTTCTGAATTAAGTGTTCACATTAGCATTTGAGAGTAGCATGAAGTGCATCTTGGGAATTACTTCCCACCAAATCTCCTCAAGTCACCAACCAGTGTATCCTTGGTTTAATCTAGCTGACCAAAACAATATCCGGGTGCTCCATGCATTTTTGGCGTATGCGAACTTTGAATTGGAACCTTTACTTGGGCTGTGATTGATGATATTGTACAAGAATATGAGAATGGAAGAACAGACAAGAACTCGTATTGAGAAATGGCCAGGTACTCTCTGCCTGCTTTCATTGTCCCACAGGAATTGGCTGGAATCGCAACACAGCTGAAAGTAATCTGGACCTATAACTACACCCTGCTACAGTAAAATGACATTTTAAGGTCAATACTGACACTGACCAACTTTTTTACCTTTAGTTAACCAGGAAGTCCCATTGAGATCTGAAATCTCTTTTGCAAGGAAGACCTGGACCTATTAGTGCATGTCTTTGAATGGTGGGAGGAAACCGGAGTACCCGGAGGAAACCCACGCAGACACGAGGAGAATATGAAAACTCCACACAGAAAGGTCCCACCCATCGACTAGTGTTGGAGTTGAACCCTGGACCTTCTTGCTGTGAGGCACAAGTGTTAACCACTGTACCACCAACTTCAGGAAAAAACTGGCTGATACCTACCTTCAGCTGATGAACTGGTGCATTCCTACATAATTCCACTGCTAAACATCAAGATTTGCTTTATATTCGTTTTCATTAAGAAACTGTGAAGGTGAATGATGGTGAAATTTAATGAATAAAAATACTGCTTGAAAGTTTTACATTGTCTCAGACACATAATGGAAACTTTAAAGCTGGAAGTTAGAAATGATATACAATTCAGTTATTAAGTTGAGGTTTGACACTGTGCAAAGAGTTTAAATTTCAGGGTTTAATTTCATAGTAGCCACAAAAATGCAGAAACTCCTCAGTGTTTGTTTTATCCATTCTGGGCTTTTTAGGATGTAGGATATTAAAACTATAGTCAACTTATTCTATGGTAATGAAAACTAATTTTCTACATTTGTGTGACTATACACCAAATAGAATTATAATTTTCCTGTTTATTACAAAGGGACTATTAATTTTAGATGTTTTTGTACTGTAAAGAATTGTATATAGGGGTGTTCTGTGACATATTTACATATCAAAGTATACTATCACCTATAATTTGATGAGCAACTTAATGCAGAGGGGAACCATCTGGGCCTTCTACACCTTCAGAAATTCCTAGGAAATTTCAGGATTAAATTAAGTGAATATTAACTCAATAATTATTTAAAAATTTCTCTCTAATTTTATTTAATAAAATGTATTTTTTTATCCTCTAAAATAAAACCTACTGTCAACTTCACATCAGTAATGAAAGGGCTACTGTTGTGAAACATATTATCTAATGAGAAATATCAGTCTCTGTGTAGACGCGGTCAGGACTGCATGAACACCAAGTTCAGTGTTTTAGTTTCAGAGTGACAGGAGAACAGACCAATCATGGTTTGATTTTGAGTGGGTGCGACAATAAAATACGACTGCAGGACTTCTAGAAGAGTTTCTCCCAACACAGCTAGAGGAATTGAGAATTTGAGTCGAGAACTGAGAGGAGAAAGAAAAGGAGAGAGTTATACGGCTAACTCCAGAACTGGACTGGAAGGAAAAGGAAAATACAGAGGAAATGCCTTTTAAGACTGAAAATGATCGGCGGTATCGATGGCTGATGGGCTATAAAGATAAACACAGGTGGACTGTTGAAGTTCACCTTTTGCAAGTGATTAGTCTTCCACTTCGGTCAGGTTTTACACTGAACTCAATAGAAAGAGTACTTGTGTAGTTAAAGTTAAAAGACAAAACATTTTGACGCTGGCGCCCACTTCAGACCAATGGATGGACTTTGTCTTAAGGTAGGTAGGTTTAAAACACTATTCACACAAGTATTGTTATGACACTGCTAGAGCATCCATTTTTTGGTAACTGTCTTGTATTTGACATTGATATTTAATGAAATAATCATTGTGCTGCATAATTGCCCAGTCCGTCCTTCTTCATCCATTTATCCGGGTCAGGGGGCAGCTACCTCAGCATGAAGCTTATACAGACAGCCCTCTCCCCAGTCACTTCCATCAGGTCTTCCGGGGGAATCCCGTCTCCAGGCCAGCCGAGATTTATCCCTCCAGGGTGCACGATGGTGCAAGGCACATTGGCGACACACAGCACAATGATTATTATAATAACTCTCCATTGACACAGTAATTATTATTTTGCATGGAGAGTTCTTTGGACTTCTCTTACCAGCCTTTGGTGCATTGTGCATTTGAAATGGGGTTTTGGTTTGAATTTCTGTGACTCAGTCAGTGTGTGTGTGTGTCATTAATGTGCAGTGGCTTCATTTCTCTGTCTTCGGTGATCGAATGATTCCTTGATCCTGTTACAGTAGTACTGATATTCTAGATGTTGGCCTTATTTATACTTTATATTTATACCTAAATGATCTCCAGTTTTGGTGAAATTTACCTTGAGCTGGTTGTTGTGGAGATTTGAGGATTACAGCTGTTAAGTGCATTCAATTCATTGTACTATGGTTTTTTGGTCACTGAAGACATCTTTTCTTGGTGGTGAAATCCCAACAATAGAGTCCACAGTTCACTAATGACTTAAAGTGATGTTATTAGCTAGAGAATAGCATATCTTTCATGTAATTTATTTGCACCTTAGGACTTTCTCACCAGCTGTTGCTAGAATAAACTGAGCAGCAGAAAAATGTGGTCAATTTTAGTCATATCTGTGGTTGCACATACTGTAAACATGAGAAATTGAGATTTACTATGTGTAAAGGTGGTTACTACAATAAGTGACCTTCAGTAAACATGTTTTGTAGTCAGCAGCATCCAGATACATGCTAATGGTGTTGATGTTTCACTTTTATACAAGAGACAGTAGCCCATCAAGGTCAGTAACACAAATTACCACAACACTTATCATAGGGTAAGACCTACATTTCTGACTGCTTGCAAATGTAATGGGATGCATTGATTTTTTTTTTCCTACTCTCTGTGTGTATTTGAATGCACCACGTCTGTATGCATTGCTCCCAGCTTGCAATGTGCCTGATTAGGTGATGTAGAAAAGGTGTGTGCACGTAGTGGCTCATCCATGTTCTGGGCTGTTAGTTGTCTGGCAGTTTGTGTTTGGTGATGGGAGTGTTTGTGAGCTCATGGGTGTGCTGCACTTAGAGCTCCATCTTTGGGCCATGGAGACATAAGCCCAAGACCAATTTATACAATGTGTTATTTCACAATGTGTACTTACCAGGAAAGTTAACAATTTTTGTCTTGTATTTCAATTCCCACTGCTGGTTTTTGCCATGCCATTGGTTTGCCCAAGGTATACTCTCTCAGTCTCTCCTGCTAACTAGTTAGTAAGCCCTTAAAGTTTGTGTGCTGTGTTTTGAGGTTGGTTATGTGCTTGTGTCAGTTGTTTGAGTGCAGTGGTAGTGTGTGTGTGTGTATGGGTGTGTGTGTGTGTGTACGTGTTTTGATAAAGTATCAATAGCCATTTTTTAGTTCCCCTGCGTAGCACTTGAGCATCTGCACTTTACTCCGAGCACCTTACCTTATAGAACAAACAGATACGTTATTGTTTATACTAACTACAGTATTTGCACAGTGCAAAAGCACTTTTGGTTTTTAGGGATCTTTGGTTTTGTTTTGTTTTTTCTTTTGTCTTTAAACACAAAGCACTTTTTAGGCAGTTTTTGTGAGGTTTATTTTGTTCGATTTATTAACAGTTTGTTTTGTTACTAATTTAGTTTGCTGTTTTTTTTCGGTTTGCCGCACGAGCTCACCTTATTAACTGAACCTCTTAGAAATATATCAGGGACAACGAAGGTTGCTGTTTTTCCACATTGCCTTAAACATTATATCAGATTGAAGGGTATCGCCTGTCTTGCCATGTAAAGGTTTGTCTTCCTCTGACTTCTGCATTTGTTTGATAGTGACAGAATTCCTTCTACACCGCCACCTACTGTTTTGGCCCTGTAACATCCACTCATACTTGGGCACAGGCTGTACATGTTTGTGACGTCCACATCTGCAGAAAAGGTGTGAGCTTATCCAAGTACAGCATGGATCCAGATACAAAGTGTGAAAATACCCTAACTTTGTGACCAGAGGGCTCCTGACCCCGCCCTCATGCTGCATTCAAGTGTAGTTAATGTGGTTACACAAGACATTATGAAGCATCTCGCGGCAGTGCATTAAAAGTAAAAGGATAGATCAGTGTGAACAAGAATGATACATTTAGCACAAAAAAAAAAAAAAATGTATGAAAACCCACATCATCTGGGTTTCCATGTGTTAATATTATATTACAATCACTGATATTCATTACCAGGATGTATACCTGTAGCAATGCAGGGCTTTAATCATCTTTAAAAACTATCATTAAGGATTTACATCATCCTCATAAGGGAGCCAAGTCCGAGCAACAGATTTGTTGTGGCTATTTTTAAATGTATTATGCTAACCCTAGGTTTACAATGACTTCCATTTAGTTCTTGGAGGTTATAGACACATACATCTTGACATGTACACATGTTAATTATATGGTATTGGTATTTATTGCTTTATTTGTAAGGGACAGTGCTCATTAATCAGCAGAAACACAAGAAATGTTATAAAACCCACTAATTTTTACTCCTTGTTCCTAGCCAGATGATAAAAAGCAATTTGAAAATACACCTACATAATGCAGAAGTGCAAAAAAAGCTGCACACATACACACATCATCATCATCATCTCTTGGCCAGGTCTTTATTGTAAATAAGAATCAGTTCTCAACTAACTTACCTGGTTAAAGACAAGTTAAATAAATAAATAAATGAATATGTGCACACATTCTGTAACAAAGCATGTAAAAGCATATGGCTGTTTAGAATAGCATATACACAGAAGTACTCTAATATACACTGGTTATCTTGAAGGGAGTCTTGAAATAATGTGTGCCTAATGCAGAGTGACATTTGTGATGTCAGATTCTTTACACCACTGGCTGGATAGTTAATCGCCATTAGAGGCTCCATGCAGACCCTGATTGACTTAGGAAGACAATGTGGCCTAAATAGCATTGGCTTCTGTGCATGTGTTTCTGCACATATACATCTCTGACAAATCCATGTGTTGACTTGTTGTGTGACCCAAATGACCCTCCAAAATTTCCTAAATCTTATCCACATATGTAACACAACCTCACATGACAGTACTTATGCTTGACCATGTTCTCAAGCATCCACTCAACTCTCTGACCATATCAACACATTTACTGAGTTAACCATCCATGAATGTCATATCAGACCATGACCCAACAGTTAAGCCCGGCGCCAGGGCCCCTGTGTGCCGTGTGCGGTGTAGGCCCATCCAACCGTGGCCAAGGTGGGCCCCAGTCAGTGGTTTGAGCCAGACACAATGGGCAGGACCAATTGTTTTGAAATGATATCTATTACTATTAGTGACAGCAGTCCCATTCAGCGGGCTTTGATGCTCCTACAGACTGACAAGCCGAGCAGAGTGACGCTGATGGCTGTGGGCACAAATCAGAATCGCTTTACTGCATCGGCAGCACCCCGGCGCCGCTACGCTCTCTCTAACCCCAAACCTCTGGCCTGCCATGCTATGCCCCCAAACTGAGGGTGAGATGTAGGGAGGGACATCAGGAGAGGCAGGGAGGCAAGAGGTATCTGCAGAGCAAATAAGAAAGAAAAAACAAGGTAAACATTAGGCATTAGTTTTTTTTATTTTTTGCCTAATGAGTAGATTACAGGAAGGAAAGAAAAAAATTATAAATTTGTCCCTGAATACAATATGTCATCCCTCCTTCCATTCATCTCATGGTCTCCACCTCCCTTTCTTCATGCAGGACTTCCCCTTTTTCCAGTGGTCTGTAAAGTAAAACTAACAGAGGTATTAAATAAAGTGCAAAATGTTAGTCCCAGACAAAATACAGCAAGACAAAAAAAAAAAAAAAATGGAGTGGGGATTGTCAAAGGGGTGTGCAATTCTTAATTCACCAGCATGAGCCATGTTGTTTAAATGGATTCCCCTTTGGGTTAAAACATTACTTAATCCAGGATGTGTTATTTTTCTGGCTTGAAGCACTTCCAGCTTTAAACAAAACATTTCACAATTCACTAAATGAAAAGTGACCTGTTCTAACAAATAACTTTAACTCCATTTATTTTGAAGACAAAGCAACAGGAATATACAAAATACTCAAAAATAAACTGGAGAAATGTTCAAAATCTCATCAGAAATGTGAAACCATGACCATCTGAATACGTTATCACAAAAAATAATACATCCAGGTTAAATCTACTGTCACACCACAGATTGTATGTGTGTCTGTGATTTAAAGTGCAGACATCATGCAAACAAAGACAGTCATAGGCACACACACAAAGATAAACACCATGAGCGAGTAAGTGTAGGCAGGGAAGCCACAGTGGTGTCTCACTGTGTGTCTGTGAATGTGTTTCTGTGTGTCAAACACACTTTACAGCATCTGAGCACCAGCATACAGCTCCTCAGAGGGGGGAAAGCAGAGGTAGTGGTGCCCACTCAGCTGAAAGGCCTCTGGCCACCATGCCAGCACAATCTCTTCACCACTTTGGGACCACCATCGCTCACTGTGTCTCCCTTTCTCTCTTTCCCTCTTGCCTCTCCCCCTACCCGCGTTTACTTCTGTCAGCTTCCATATTCTTGTCTTCAAAGCGTGTTTGCCCATACTCACAAGACATTTCTAGTCCGTGCAGATGAGGCGCTACAGCTGACTGTGGGGACCCCTGGTAAGATGGTAAACAGGCACACCAGCTTCTGCAGGCAGGCTCCCCGATTGTGCTCAAAGCCTGGGGACACGTGGGAGTTAGACCTCCCCACATTCTTATTCTCTACAGGGACCATCAGTAGGCCTGTTAAGGCCCTGGTGTGACACTGCCTGTCCCATATGATACACCAACGCAGGCACCCAGCTCCTCCCCTGCGGTTGTACGGCCTCCATATGCACACATCACTACAATGAGGGTCCTTCAGTGAAGGCCCCAGCTCCCCTGGTACCAAGGATATTATCTGGAAAGATCATTGCCAGTGGACAACAACAAAAGGTCAGAAAAGCATTCACTGATCATGACCATGATAAACACAATGCTGCACAATAGCAGAACACAGTGTACAGTACAGAGCTTCATTGTCAGAAATACTGGGGAAGAAATAATTTATATTGTAAAGTAGTAATTATGTGGTCAATCATTCAAGGGGGCTTCTGTCAGAAGTATGTTAAACATGATTTATCATTGCTCTCTTAACAAATTAAACCACAATGTGAGGCATTATATTATAATGTCCTTGGATCTCCCAGACCAGTTGATGAGGAAGAGATGACCTTGTGATAGCCCAGAGAGTTCTCAATCAAATAAAGCTGTTTGGTTCTTAAAGTAGTTCTAAGTGTTTTGGTTTTTTTTTTCCTGTATGGTTTTATTATCAGCTTGCTGAGTTGAATGTCAGTCTTTTACAATATAAGCTCACTCATGTGCTTGTTGAAAAGGAGACTAAATTGCTAACTGTTAACTCATTAACACATTAATTCAGCAAATAATGATCATTCACAGAAAAGTGTCAACTAGAGGGGTATAGACCAAGGCCAATTATCCAGTCATTCCACAATTGCGACTCATCTTATCCTCCTTTTTGGCAGTTGGTGCCTTTTACCTATACCTACCCACCCCCCGGTGGCCATAGCTCAGGATTTAGAGCGGGTCGTCCAATAACCGGAAGGTTGGCGGTTCGGTTCCCGCTCTGTCCCAGT
>JAPTGZ010000005.1:57787742-57800319 GCA_029814645.1 Fowleria isostigma
TTTGCATTTTCATGTGTTTGTCCATGAGGGTTAAAGTAATAGTTGTAGTTCATCTGTTTCCAATAGGACCTTGTCCCATATAAACATTACCCATTGCGATACTAATTGTTATAACACATTATACGTTAGTGAATATTACTGTTGTGCGCAAGTGCAATGAACAATTTTAGTCAATCCAGTTTAAATTAGTTATATTGTGTTTTTTAGAATAGAATTTGGCATTTTACAACATTTCTTTGTGGTCCACATTAGCTATAAATGCTTTGTTTGGGTCTGAATTCTTCATTAATTAAAATCCACAGGTCCATCTCCAAGTCCATTTATAGCTAATGAAATGAGACAGATGGTTTTGAGTGCTGGCCCTTTAAATACAATGATCCACTTCATCCCCAGCCCCCTCAGGATGTTGACTGTGCTGTAATGCCATTTTTTTTTTTTTTTGTAGTTTTCAAAAAAATTATAATTTATAAATAATAATGGCAACAACAGGAAACTGTAGTCTTCAGCCTCATAGGCCTGAGTCAGTTTGACCTGGAACACCAGAACAGAGAAGAACCGGTAAGAACCAAGACTTCTGATATAACTTTACCACAGTCACCTTCAAGTCCGCTAAGTGAACCTGGGAATTTCTACAAACGCACTAAAATCTTAATCAGACCAGCCAGTTAAGGTGTTAGAGGGCGAGACATGTCTGCCCTAGAGTGGTGTGTAGAAATACTAGGTGTAAATATGCTTTAGATGTGTTTAAAACTACGAGCTAGCATTGCATCTATCTCCAGTAAAAATACCTGGAAATCTCTTCAAAGTCACTGAAATCATAATCAGACTGGCCAGTTAAGGTGTTAAAGGTCTACACATCTGTCCTAGATTGGTGTGCAGAATTATTAGGTGTAACTATGCTTTAGATGTGTTTATAACCAAACTAGAAATTACCAAATAAGCTAGCGTAGCATATATCTCTGGCAGTAAAAATATGTGTAAATCTTTTCAAAATCACTGAAATCATAACCACACTGACCAGTTAAGGTGTTAAAGGTCTAAAAATGTCTTAAGTGTGTAGAAATATTAAATATTAAATAGTAAATATGCTTTAGATGTGTTTAAAACCTATCCGGGAATTAGCCATATGGATTACAACCACCGCTGCCGATGTCATACTTGGAACAATGTTGGTCGGAAGTCTTGACCTTGTTTGTGCAAATGTAGCTACATAACTACTGAGAAAATGACACAAACTAAGAAGAGATTTATACCAATCCACTTGGTTTCAGGCAAAATTAATATAAAAATAGATCTGTAACACCTGGAGGGTTCAAACTCAAACTTTATGAACTATTAGGATCCCCAAATACACAAATAAATGTACCAAAGGCTATGAAAAGTGGGTTTAGCATAATAGCACCCCTTTAAAACAATGAATGCTCAGTTTTTAATAGTCTCAAATGTTCTAAAAAAAAAAAAATGCTGTAATTGAGGCTCATATAGAAACTATGCAGCAGCCTTGGGGTACTTCTTACCTACCAAGAATAAGGTGATACAAGAAAATAACTAGATTGCATGAAAGATGACAAATTAAAGACAGTTACAATCCATTATATCTTGCTCTGCTATTTTGTGTTTAACCAACCCAATTTCCTGCAGTGCATGCTGCTTTTCTGATGGACATGCTGGAGCCAGCAGGTCCGTCTATCTGCCCTTTAATGACATGGGCAGCAGGGAGGGCTTCAGGAATTGATAGCTAACAGTCTTGTTGGTTCCCTCCTGCTCCTGCCCCTGTACAACAGTTAGGAGGGCTAAAGGCCATATATAATGACCAACTCCAGTGTAGTGATTTATAGTGATGATCCCTGACACGCCCTTACAGCAGAGACAATAGCCCCTTCACAGAGCAATGAAGGAACTAACAGATCACATGGACTGGCTGTCACCATCCCAGTTAGTTTTATGATGAAGCTGTCTCTGTAGCTGATGGAGGAGGGAAAAAATGCAGATATTAAGAATGGTTATTAAGACAGACCACTCATGTTCAATTAAATACAATGAGTCTCAGCTCTACTTTCCTAACACCAATTAGAGCAAACTAAGTTAAATGTACAAATGAAGACAAAGTGCTATAAATGGAACACAGAAACAAATTACATTAAACCACTGAATTCAAAGACAGAAAAAGAATACAACCAAATATCTTATTATGATATATATTTTCCTTTCAGTCAATATCAACTATCACAATAAATTATTTTTTTCCAAGTTTATACACCAAGGGCCATATTTACTAAAAGTTTGTGTTTATTAAAACGTGCAAAAGTCATTGCACAGGCAAAAAAAGTTCAAACTGATTTACCAACAATGCACAATAAGAGCTGCGTCTTTCAAAGGTGTGAAATAGTGTGTCTGAGCCAGTTAGTACGTTTGTCAAATGAATATGTAATATTGGGTATTTAAATGCAGTTGTGCGTGCACTGGGAGGAGAAAATGTAAACATATTAATTTAGCACACACAAAAGGTGATTTATCAAATCTGAATGCAATTTTGCTCATAGAAACTCTGTCTATATTTAACACGTCTCAAAAGGACGTGTAAAGGAGGTTTGCATGCATTTGTTCATGCATTTTTGACCTCCCTCTAAACATTTTTTGGAATGAAGGAAACACTCGTGAAAACACTTTACCTTGTCTCCACAATGAAAGGCTTGTCATTTTGGAGATGTTGGAGGAAGTCCGAAGCATTACGTACAGAGATCCACGGCCTGGTGTATGTGTGAATGAACGTAAGGGAAGGGTGGGGGTGCTGTGGGTAGATGAATAAAAAGGGGAATGATACACCAGACCAAGGGGGATAATAGGTGGGAGCAGGGGAAGAGTTCTCCATTAATACTGCAACATACCTCTCTCTCTCTCTCTTGCTCTCTCTCTGAGGTCCAAAAGCCTTACAGACGGGACCAACGCAATATCTGCAATGACAAAACTCCTCACAACTTTACATTTCCTTGCATCTGGATCATTGTAGTGGACTGTTACCATTAGTGCTGGCGTATGCTTCCAGTGCACTGTCACCATTGCTGTTCATGATAATACATGCAAGATCCTCATTTAAATATGGCAGTCTCCAACAAATGCAATTGCAAATAAATCACACAAACCACAGTTCAACCCATCACGCATAATCCTAGATTGCACACATAAATTAACACACACAAAATGGAATCTTAGAAAATTTGGTCCTAATTCTTGAGTCTGGCTGAAAATTGAAGAATTACATTTGGTATGGCAATGGTAAATGATCTGTACTAATATAGCGCTTCTCTACACATTGATGGTACTCAAAGCGCTTTCCAATACAAGCTTCACATTTGCCCATTCACGCACACACACTCATACACCAGTATGACTGTGTGCCACTATACAGGCACTAACCAGGCCTCACTGGGGACAATTTAGGATTCAGCATCTTGCCCAAGGACACTTCGACATGTCAGCAGTTGGAGGTGGGATTCAAACCGCCAACCCTTCAATCATTGGATGACCTGCTCTACCAACTGTGTCACAGCCACTAAAACTGTTGAACAAGCAGCAGAATACACATTCACTATAACACTACATTTTAAACAAGCATATGTTTTAAGCTGAAGACAAAAGAAGAAACTGCTCTATATATTACAATACAGATAATTATTGGTGTTAATCAGCTAGCTCCAGGTGCTACCCACCAAACAATACATGATTAAAATGGTAAACCTGAAAAAAATGCTGCACTCAAAAAAAACCTAATTAATAGATAAACTGTACTGTAACATTTAATGTTCAGTACTGGTCCCTTCCTCCATCTCCTGTTGCTATTTTTTTTTTTTAAAGAGGACAAAATTCTGCTGGAAGACTGTGGAGTCCATCAGTAGTGTACAAAATCACCTCAGGGTGGTAACCCTGAGTGAAATAAGTAAAGAAACTTAAAGATGCTGAGGAACACAGAGAACCATTAAAGACAGATTGGTAGGTCTAGTTCCAGCAGGACAGAACTACTCAGGTGACAACTTGTGTCCCCTCTCCAAAAGACCCGAATGTGGACCTCCACTGCCTCCCCACAGCCAGTGTTTTCTGGCAGGTCATAAAAGATAATTGCATTGCCTGGGCTTTTTAAGAGTTGGCCAACAAGTGCTCCAGGGTGGTCAAGGAGACTTAATGTGTGTTTTACCATGACACAGAGACAGTGAGACTATACCTAACCACCCACTAGACTGCAGATAAGACATCAATCTACTCCACCACTCCAATTTAGGGAAGATGGGAAGAAAAGGATGGGCTCTTTGAGGAATGAGCAAAGCTTGTGTCCACTCTACAGTACAGTTTTGTACACACTGTGACTGAACAAGTCTGTGTCTCGGTTGCGTATATGTGTATGCTTTTCTGTGTGTGTGGGCCATAGCAGGCCCAGACCCAGCAATCTACAGGGAGTCGTTGCCCTATAGCCTTGGCCCTGCTATAACTTCATTAGGTGTGTGTGGAGGTAATGGCACCGAGGTCCAGGAGCTCGTAACATGGAGCCAGAGGCCCGTCGGCTGTCCGCCAGCCCAGCCCACACAGATACTACACTGGTATGCCTCTGTGTTATTTGGGCAGCATTAGTGTTTATTGAGGAGTTAATATGATACTGCGCTTATAACTTCAAGTGAGTGGATTTTTTTTTAACAACATGGGAATTAAATAAATTGATTAATTCTCACTAAATGTGTATAATTTTGCAGGCAATGTGAATAAAGACTAGGGGCAAATGTAGACTGAAGAAAGTAATTGATTCTAAACTCCTATAATCCATACCTTTCACACCACTGATGTAATAAACCTGGTCCAAATGCAGTCCAAATTCTGCTGACAGCCAGATTGCGGTTACTCCTTTGTTGAAGTCAATGAGAGAATGAGCAAAAAATTTGCTGCTTCTTCAAAAATAATATATTAAACTCCTGGATAAAGCAACATAATCGTAAAATGTTGCACCCCTAGGTGTAACAATCGATTCCAAGTGGAAAGGATTAAATTGCATTATGTCATTGTCTGTAGCCTATTGTTTTGTTAGTTGTCACTCAGCCTTGGCAGTCAGCCAGCTGAGCACAAACTCAGAAAGGAGAAAGCATTTTCACGTACCTTATTGAAGTCCTACAGATACGCAGTGGACTGTACAAAGGCTAGTTTTAATCCTTTTTGTTTCATCTATTTCCTGCATTGATTAAATTACTGCTCTTTTATTTTTACTCCATTAACATTTACACCATTCTTAATTAGGTGTAATGTATTAGATTATTACATGTATTAGACTTCATTTGAAAAGAAAGATCAAGTAGTGTTCAAGATGCAGCTAAAACACAACCTCAGCACCATCAGTTTAAATATGACTCTTGACTTTAAAATATAGGTCATCTGCTGAAATCAAAAGACATTTGAAGCCATCAGATCTGAAAAAGAACAAAAATGCAACTGAAAAGCTGAGGACTGAACACCACCTATTAAATTGTCATTTCCTGTTCCCTCAAATGACTGTCCAGCTTATTTGAATAATCAGCTTGGTCATAGAAAAACATCCATGCACACACAGATTTTTTGAGTTTCACATCCCATTTCTGAAGGAAGCTTGTGTTTATTTATTTGCTATATGTCTGAACTTGCCTTTCCTGATGTTGTTGTGTTGTAAGTGAGTCAAAGGGGCCCCTTTATTAAATCACTGTGCTCTCCTGCTAGAGGGAGACTATGCTGCAGATCTATGGTAATACACAGCCTGGGGTAGAAGACAATTCCATTAGTGGAGGGCCAGGGTTGGGGCTGATAGCCCTGCAGATAGGGCTCCCTTCTAACAAACTATACCTTTTGGCTGACTGGCCATCATCCTGTTTAGCCTGAAGTTTTATAGAACTTATCAGTGCTGTTTCTGAGTAGTAGACACCGAACAAGACCTGTATCAAAAAGCTAATTACAGGAAAACTCCCCCTGACATAGTTTTGGCCTCATCAGTGCTAGTTAATTGTATAGTAGAAAAACTCTATAAAGATTTCTTCAAAATCACTGTTGCAAAATATCATTGTCAATTAAAACAAACATAACCAGAAAACAACACAACAAATGCTCAGAGAAAAAAAAAAAAGAAAAACTGGTTCTGCTTTAATTCAAAGAACAAAATGTGGCTAGTTAATTGATTACTCAGTCAGTGTTGTAAATACTGTTCCAAGTTAATAGGCAGGCTTTGCGGTTCAGCATTGATCTGACTGGTGACTATTTGAGTTACAAATTTTTCTGTGCATTATGACACTTTCTATTAAAGTTGTGTTCAAAAATAATTAACAGTGTGCTTCAAAACGTGAGTTAAGCTCAAAATCCTTAAAACAGTTTTTATTTAGATGCATTGGGAACACTGAACTTTTTATACTAAATCAAAATGTGAAGAAAAATGTGTCAGATTTGTATTACTTTACATATCCGAGTCTACCCTTCTCATCTGCACTCCAGTACGGTACGCTAGTATGGTACGTTTGCATTCACATGGACAAAATGAAATGGAACCTAGTATGTAGCGTACTCGGATACGGACTCAAGTACACTGTGTGAAAAGGCCTTAAGTGAGCAGCATCTTGGTTCCAGACAAACAAAATTAAAGCTATGGAGTGGCCAGCCCAATCCCTGGACCTTAATTCAATTGAAAACTTGTGGGTGACATCGAAAATACTGTTTCTGAGACAAAACCAAGAAATGCTGAGGAATTGTGGAATGTTGTCAGATCATCCTGGGCTGAAATACCTGTTCATAGGTGCCAGAAGTTGGTCGACTCCATGAACACAGATGTGAAGCAGTTCTCAGAAAATGTGGTTATACAACTAAATATTAGTTCAGTGATTCACAGGAATGATACAATCTGAAGATTTTTCAGCTTATACAGTTAACATTAGAGTTTGTAAAGAAAAATGCAGACACTGCTATTTTTTCAACAGCCCAATATTCATTTTTCTTCATTTTCTGTACCGTAACTAAAACATTGACACATTTCCCTTCACATTTTGATTTATCCTATAAAGTGCAGTGTTCCCAATCCATCGAGACAAAAACTATTATAAGGATTTGGAGCTTTACTCACACACTGCTATTATTTTGAACACAAGCGTATATCTCATCTTTTGACATTAACTGTTTGCTTGTCCATGAGTTCTACTATTGCCAAGATCTATTGAGTTTTTGTTTTGTTTTTTCTTAAAATGGTAACATAACAATAATTACTGCCAAAATTAAAATACAACTTAAATTATGGTAAATCGTCAAATTTATTATTAATTTATTAATATCATTGATGTAGCAGTCATTCCACACTGATTACAGCAATTGGAAGCAAATCACATCTCTTATCTATCTATCTATCTATCTATCTATCTATCTATCTATCTATGTTTGTTTGTTTTTTTCCAACTAATCTTAGGCCAAATAAGGGAGTAAGGGTAGCCCAGACTTTGGTAAAGCCTGTGATGAAAGCACACCACTCTTGTTTTTATTGCCCACTCTCCACCAGGCGGTGTGTTGTGGGAACTCTAGAGAGTTGTGGCTGCTGTTTGATCACACCATGAGAGTCAGACCTGTCACTAAGCGGTGGCAAACATGGCCCACACACAGAGAAGTGAGCAGCTATGCATGTATATGTGTGTATGTGTTTCCCACACACATCGCCACATACCTCACCAGAGGAGGCAGGTCACAACGTGTCAGAGTGTTGAGGATCCATAATGGCCATTTAGCCTTCAACAGCTAATATCAGCACTGCTGATTTACAAGGAATTGGGCCGTTAGGTGGCTGGACTATTAGGCTGTTTTCATCAAACCTTCCTGACATAAGCTAGAGTAAATATTCAGAACAAAACATCTACATACAACTGATATTAGATTGGAACAATTAATTCACCGCATTCTGTGTGCTGAACATTATGACAGAATATGCCATACAACCATCTATATTAACTAGCATAGCACTAGCTCTGGTAACCAGCTGTTTGCAGCTAGGCAGAGTGACAAGGGACCTGAGGGAGCCACTGCAACTCTGGGGAGTATGACAGAAGGATGGTGACAAGTGACGATGACGCCCTCCCTTGTGCATGTGTCCCCACACTCCACAGGACAGCACCCTCAGCAACAAGACAAGACGGAGATCACGCACCATGCTAGGCTAATAGCCACGATATGCTCTGCTGAAGTCAACTCCGATAGAGCGCTGGCTCTGTGATCACCGCTGATAGGGCAACAACGTGACTTGGATATGTCGGGTTGCATATGTGGAAATGACAACTTCACTCATCTTCTGTATCCTCTATGTAGTTTAAAAAACTTAAGATGTGTATGTTGTTTTCAGTAACCCATTTCTAGACTGGGTGTAAAGGTAAGTGGGACAGTTGATCCATGTTTGAACTCATATAATTTGGGTTGTGATTGAGCTACATGCTATAGAAAATAGAATTTTTTTTAAGTTTAATGCATTATTTTGGTCTTACATTTGTCACTTAGATGCTAAAATTTAATTCCAGGAAAAGAGTGGATGGTGAAAGGTACAAATTTGTGCTCAGTAGGATATGAACTTAGTTTAACCTTCACCACCAAGTATTAGGAGGCATCTCACACTGGTGCTAATGCAGACTGTTTGTGTTTGGTGTTTGTCCGATCTATTTGTTGCACAGACATGGCGTAAACAACATGTGCATGAAGGTTGGCTGGTCACACAGAAGGCAGCCTACAAAAACTCAGTTTTGGCTCTAAAAGCTTCAAGTCTTTACACACAAACATGGACACTTTCTACTTGCCGCTGTGACCAACTGGAGACCAGAGAGACATTGACATGACCCAGATAATAGGCCTAAAGTCTTGCCTCCACAATTTGATCAATTTGCAGTTTCCTCACAATCGCAGCCACCGCGCTGTCCCCCGCAGCTACCGCATACCCCCCCACACACACACCCAATCACACAGACGCATCACTGCTCACCACAGCAAGATGCCCTGCTTTTTTCCCCTTTTCCCCCCAAATCACTGCTAAGCCTGGCTGATGCCTGCTGCTGGGACAACAACATGCTCTTGCTCCTGTCATCTTTAAGCAAGCACAGACAAGAGGGAAAAAGGCTGACAGTTTGTCTTGTACCATATGCCACATGGCAGCAAAGCCTAACTGATATGGCCAGAGTTTGGGCCACAGCCGGGGGCTCTTTTTGATCTATTTTATTCTCTTGTTTCTTGCATGTGCCTGTGTCTTGAGCGGAAATGTGAAACAAAATCACTGTCTGGCCCTCACCAGGCTGAATTTACTGTCCAGGGCCAAGCCAATGCAGGGAGCTGCTTTGATCGTTATTTGTCCAATATTTCAGACAGTACTCACATTGGGTCTGTGGACGCCAGAGAGAGAGAGGCCTGAAATAGCCTCTCCAGAGCTCATGTGAGATTTGCCGCTCTAAAGAGACTCCAAAGGAAAAGAAAAACATGTTAGGAAGTAGCTATCCCCTCCTTCTTAGTGCCCCAAGACATGTTAGTTTTCGGGAAAGCCTCTCAATCATCGATTCACCTGTGGGGTCTTTCTGTGGAAGGACTGGAATTTAACCGAAGTTGTCAATAGTTTAAAATTGTGTGGCAGCCAAAGTGAAAGAAAATTGGGTCCCGGTGATGTGTTCAGACCTTGCAGAATAACACTGCTTTGATCATTTTCCTCAGTAGAAAGACAGGGACGACCAGCCTCAGGCAACCAATGAATTTTAGAAAACGAACTTGTTTGTTTACAGCCGTTGGACCTGGAAGGAATAAATGTGTTTGCAAGTGCAAATGAATGTTTTGAATGGCTCTTTGAGAGTTGTGGGAAATGACCCCATTCAGTATAATATCCTGAGGTCCAGTTACAGGTTTGCAGACAAAAAAAAAACAGTCAGAGGTTGTTTTTTTTGTCATTGTGACACTATCATGTGGAAGACAGGATTAGACACATGTGGACTGATGAATATCCTTCCATCATCGAGATGATTTAAGGTCTCCAAGTGAACAGATGACTTTCACTCCTCAAGAGGTAAAACAATATTAAGAAAATAATCAGCTAAAAAGTTGTTTTCTAACAGCATTAATTTTTAAACTCTACATTTAATTTCTTTTGTGTGGGGCGGGGGGATCTGTAGATATTTTTGAGTTTTCTTTTTACCTACTGTAATTTGATAAGATAAATTCAGCGGTGTGTATAATTTCTCAACAGAGGTATATATAAATCAGATGTCCTTAAACTAGAGTCAAAATAAACACTTCTCATTCATGCCTTGTCCACATTAATGTAGCCATTTTTCTCTACATTTGGGCCACTCATCCACAAGTGGTTTTTTTTGGGGTTTTTTTGTTTTGGGTTTTTTTGTTTGTTTGTTTTTTTGTTGCAAAAAGTGTTGATCTGATATACTGCGGTGTACGACTTACAATTGATTGGAGGTCAGCACATCTTTGAGAGATTGACCAGACTTGCATTATGGATATCATATTAAGAATACAGTTCCATGACCACAACCAACTCTTAAGAAAATGCAAGATTCTAACTGAAGTTGTTGCTGCTGCTCCACCATCATGACAGATTAAAGCCACTGCTTCTGCTGTGTCCAGTATTATCCAGTGTCCACGGGTTGAAGTCAGAAAAAATTATTTTTCTGAGTGTTTGGGACAATTTGTTGTCATTTTTGCATTGTCATGTGGACAGAGATATTGTTTGAAAAGACAGCTGAGTGGAAGTTTTGTATTTTTTATGAAAGAATTAAAATATTCATGTTATTGCAGATAGGGTATCAGTCTCAATTTGCATCTAAACCCAATAATAACCTGCTTTTGGAACTGTATAATTTGAGACTCAATCAACACAATACTACACAGATATTCCTAAAACTTACAGTTTATTGTTGCACCCCAACCTTCAGCACTTACAGAAGAAGGACTTATTTTAGTGTGATGCAGCTGTCACTCAACACTTTACCAATGTGTCATCCTTCACAACAGCTAAAACTGAATCTGGAACAAAATGGTGACTATTTTCGCTCCAATGGTTACCTTCCCTCCTTTGCAGATGCAAGAAGGTAGTTTGAACCCCATGTGCTGATGAAAGAAATGACAGGGGAGTGACAGATGCCTTGAGGAACAAGAAGTAGGTGGGTGGAGAGGCATGCTAGCCATCGAGGTGCATCGTAGTGCCATAGGTGAAGAGATGCCAAGGTGGAAGATTGACGCACTCTGATGGCACTAGCAGGCACATGTGACACAGGTGAGGGCCAGAGTTTGGGGCACCTTCTAGGCTACTCACAGCTGTTTCTTTGCCCCTGTCAGACAGATGCACAAAGATGCAGCCTTAGAGACAACACAAACACGTGTGCTCATTTGCACACACCTATACACACTTAAACACAACTATATGTTCCATGGTATGAAAAAATCCTCACATGGAACATCTTGTACAAACTACATACTGTATTTCGTCCCCATTTATATGTTGTCACACATTTCTGCAATTTTTATTTTTTTTTTTTTTTTTTTTTTTCCTCAATGACAGGAGCTTTTGGGGTTGAATGGAAGACATTCAAAATCCAGGCCTTTGTTTCCAGGGAATGGATATGCATGTGGATTGAGTTGTGGTTTTTAGTATCTACATCATGGTGGGCATTAAACCAAGACCTGGTACATCTCCTAAACACTAACTAAATGTCCTTGATGTCTAAATATTTGTTGTTACAACCACCTTATGTTGCTAAACAAGATGGTAATCTTTTTGGCAGGAAACAACATAATCTTGACATACACCTATCTAGAAATGTTGATATGAAGCATATTTTTTATTCAGAGACCCTATGACTGTACTTATTCATGGTTCTCTTAAATGTACAACAGCACATTGTATTCTGGTAAATGGACTGACACTTGAGCCTATTAACTCTATCAAAAAATATTGGTAAATGAAAAAGTATATTTATATTTTTGTCTTTCTCTTTCTGATGCCAGACTCACTGTATATTGTTCATATGTTTCTCTTGGAACTCTAACTCAAGTGTCAAATTCAACAGTTGATCTTGTCATAGTTTATTACCCCTTAGATAGTCCTCCATTTCTCCCTCTAAAACCATTCTAATTTAATTTTATTCTAATTTAACTCCAGATCCTGAAGTTAGCACAATGTTAAATATATTTTCTCTTGATATTTACTGTCACAACCTTCTGCTAATAAATATATTCATCTTTTCTCATGTTGTCTTAGATATTTGTGCATTATGCTCATCAATAGCACCACCATTAGTTATTACTGATAAACGGCAAACATCTGAGTCATTGTAGGGTGAGAGTAGGATTAAATTTAATCATTACATATACTGATGTAAATTAGGCTGTGTTACAGCTCTGTCTTAAACACAGAAAGTAGAAGCCCTTCTTTTTCAAATGTAGTCTAATATATTAGGGTCAATGATGTGATGCCTAAATATTCTCAGGCGGTATGTTTTTAAAGTTAAAAAAGGTTTAAATGTACAAAAATATACAATCTATATGTAGTATCTCTCCTATATATGTAGTC
>JAPTGZ010000005.1:57806232-57826407 GCA_029814645.1 Fowleria isostigma
TTCTGTACTGGGAGGAACCCCAGTGTGTGTGTGTGTGTGTGTGTGTGTGGGACGGGGGGGGGGTGTACAGCCTCAGAGACAAAGTTTGAAGGAAGCATGAATAATCACACACAGTCACATGTAAATGCACATGCTATGGTACAGTTCTTGACCTCAGATGAGGACTGGGTCTACATATTCAGTGAAGGTGAGAAATAGCTGGCCTCCTCTCCTGTTGAGGGTGACTCCAAAACTTGAGAAACATGTAGGGAATTTCTCAGGCCTCAGCGGATTGCAGGGATCTCCCATCACTGTTGCCATCTTGGTCACGGAGTCCTCTTTGACACAGATAGAATTAGAAGTTGAGTTGTGTGAGAAAAGATATTCAGCATATAAATGTAATTTAGAGATAGTGGCCTACTGGAGCAAATTAAGTGGACAGTAAAATAAGAGGATTAAATATATAGCCATTAAATGATGGAATTTAAGGGAGAGTTTTTAGTCATCTAGCTTTTAGCAATTGAATTATTGCTTTGTCGAGTTGAGAGGAAGCTGTGAAAGGAAAGAAGGAACGAACAAGCAAAACAGAACAAGAGCCAGAGTGGGTGAAGAGAGTTGGTTTACAGTGCAATCAGCATTAAGGAAATTGGTTTGTACTAGCGCTGCAAGTGGAGAGAGGTGATTTATGCTAAGCTAGGTTAGCAGGAAGGATGTGGAGAAATTAGCAGCAGGCCGGGCCACTGAGAGCTGTCAACTACTTCCTGGTCAATCTGGGGTGTGAAGTATGCCTCCACTGCCAACCCTCACGTACCACTTGTGCTGAAGTAGATTTATACACACAGGTTTAAATATACAGGCTTACATATACATGTACTGGACAGGCATGTGGCCTATTTCATTTACCAGTAGCATATGAAACCTAAGCACATTTTGACTTTCGCCATCTGAAATTGGAGAAGAATAACATATTTAGGGGTGAGTTTACACCCAGGCGCTATGTCTTACCTGACAACTCTGTGTATTAGCATGCTGAGAAGTGGACATACATTGGTGTAGAGGTACAGACATAAATTTATGGCCCTTAAATGCCAATATCTAGCTACAATATTTTCATTTGCAAGAACCACATGATCCCTCTCCAGACACCAGCTCATTTGCCTCTACCCACAAGCCTCCAGTAGTACATCACAGCAACACAGTGCAGTCTCCAGGGCACTGTGTCAAAACTTGGCTCCCCACATGCCAACAGTAAAGCCACGTCAAGCCTAACATTAGCAGTAGTAGTGGGGAAGCAATGTAATTAAGCAAGGCAACAGAGCGATGGGCACAGAGGAGGAAGAGGAAGAGAGGAGGAAGAAGATCCAAAGATGCCCTTGATACTTGGGTGTCAGCGCTGACAGCATTTCCTCTGACAGCTTCATCTTGTCGGCCACCGCAGAAGCCCTTACGTCTCTTGACATGTGCTTTACTCATCCCTGCCTTGCGTTTCTATTCCCTTGACATGACAGGAAAGACAGCATGGTAGGAGGGAGAGTTAAAGATGGATGGAGGGGTGTTATGATGACTAGTGCTTATTGTTATCAGCTCCTTAAAGTTCTGAAATTCTGAATAAAAATCCAATAATGGAGTTACTGTCTTGGGGACTGTAATCAAGAGAAAGGGACAACGGTAACAATGTGAAGATCTAGGCTGTCTGCGGAGCACATATTTGGATCATCCTACAACTAGACCTCCTGGATTCATTGTTTCTACTTTGCAAGAGAACTAACTAGTTCATCCAAATGTTCATCCAAATGACAAATAGAACTGATTTTTTTCATTCACCATTGTCATGTGGCCATGCAGGTAACTTATATTAACTGCATGGCTAAGGCTCTTAGTATTTGAATGGACATTTAAATATACTCAAATGAGATTTCTGCTTCCATTTTTGTATGATAAAGGTGAAAACAATCTACTGAAATTAAAACCATCCTATCAAGTGGTTATGTTGGGAATTCATTGGAAGAAGAAGAAAAAAGTTATAAATTGTGATGAAGATAAATGGTCAGAAAGCTATATAAAGGTATATTTTTGAGTAATAGTACTAAAGCTGACTGATTCTGACTCACTGTTTTTTGGGATAAACAATATTGCTCTTCTTCTGATACATATCTATATATATCTATACATACATACATACATATACACATATTATGGGTGAGTATTGGTAAGAACTTCACGATACGATACGCATCAGGATACTTGGATCACAATACAATAGTATCACAATGTATCATGATATCACGATATTGTGATATATTGCAATATTCTACACAGTTAACTAAGAAAAAATAGAGATGATGTAAATGTAAATTACACAATACTTCACAAAACTGAAAGGACAAACTCAATCCAAACTATCTGATTGAAAACAACTTTTCCATTTTATTGTTTTTGAAATTATTAGTCAGATGCAGTGTTACATACAATACATACACTTCTTAAAGTGTATTTCTTAAAGTGCATTAAAACATAAAATGCATCAAGTTTGTCACTTACACAACTGTGAATTAAACTAATGTTGCAAAGAACTTATTATTTTTGTTTTTCCAAAAAATTGATGTTAAGGGTTATATATATGTGTGTGTGTGTGTGTGTGTGTGTGTGTGTGTGTGTGTGTGTATGTTAGTAGTAGTAGTCATTTTTTTACAGTTTAATATGCTGTCCGCATGACACAGCATAGTTTATTCATTTCAAAGCAGTTCCACACTTCCACAATTTAGTTTTATTTAACTTGACTTTTCAAAAGTTTGATTCAAACCACTTAACATTTTATGAACACTCAGCCAGTGATTCTAGTTGTCTATTTTATTTATGTAGCCTTAAAGTACAAATTACAAATTTGCCTTCTATTTGTATAATATATGTTTATTTGTACTTTAACCCCATGTTTGAGTAAGAAAACTATCTACAAAAAATTGTATCACTAACAATGTGGGAGAAAAAAGGAATCGGCGTGTTGTCACTGTATCATGTACAGAAAAACACAGTCATATATATATTCAGAACAATAGGCTGAAGTTTAACATCACTGTACAATGTATTTCTCACATGTCTCAACAAAAAATGAATGAAACTATGTAACTATTAGCCAGCTATTACTATTTGGAAGGTGTTTCCTCAAAACTGCTTCATCAATCCTTCAATAAAAAAAAAAGTAAAGTAAGGTTGAGAAAGACGACGGCTGAGACTAGTCTGCAGGAAAAAATGGCCATTTTACAGAAGCCCATCTTTTACAAAGCACTCCATTCCTCTCAGGCACGATTGAGTTAACGTCCCTTCCCTCCCTCTCATCTCTCCCCTCCCCTTTCACAGTGACTTGCTTGCTTGATTTATCTGATGGAAGGAATTCTGCACAGGGCTCTGGCTGTGGTGGTATCCCTATACTGTAACCTTTTCCCCCCGCCAGATGTTCCTCTCTCAAAACACGGTAATGTTCATCCCCAAATCCCCGTACAAACATATCAAGTGGTCGCTACATGTTTACGTGGGCTACAGCCGACAGAAGTGACAGGGACGGTGACACAAGTGTTAGGGGGTTGGAGGCCAGACAGACAGGGCGCAGAAGACGGAGAAGCAGACAGACAGACGGAGATGTCAGACAGATGCTCTCACCAGCTGACGACACCAGGATGACCTGGAGGAGTAAGAGGAGATCGGGGGCACGGAGGGGTTGATAACTCCCACAAATGTTGTAATGGCTGATACTTTGACATCAGCAGTTTTCCTGGATATGGGTGCCTGAAGTGATTTATTGTATTCTAACTTTTAACACAGATTTTCTTTTCCTTGGTTATTTGATTCAGAGCCTAGCATTCCAACAAGAGAGGGGAAGTGGCTGAAAAACCATAGTAAACACGACCAAACCCAACCCTTTAAAAATACTGCTGGATCTAGGGCTGAGTAATAAATGTAATAAATGTTTTCATGTTAAATTTCAATAGTTCTTTCAGCTTAAAAAGGTGAATTCAGTTTCTTTTTTATTTTCCTATAAAACAAAGCAGTGCTTTCTGAGTTCTGATTCAATAAGACAGCATTGTTTTCAACCATTCTAGAGGACCAGCATTCATTCTAAATGCCAGAATATTTCAGAAATTTACAACCACATTCAAACAATTACAATAATAAAATGTTGAATTGTAAAATGAAAACAAAACATCAAAACATTTTGTGTTATAGCTCACAATGTAAATGAAATAAACCATAAACACAAACAATACACATCAAAATTGTGATTTTTAGTGCAATATGAAAATTTAAGTAAATGTTTTCCATTAATTTTAAGGATCATGTTAATTTTCAAAGAATCTTTGGATCTAACAATCTGTGTAAATCTTTGACATTGTGGTGAAATAAAGTACAAAAAAGCTGAGACAAGTTAGTCAATGCGCTACATTACATTAACCTCAAGTTGACGGTAAATGAAACAAAGGAAAAATAGACTTAAAAGTAAGAATCTCTCATTTGCCATAAGGTTACATTCTCAAAGACATGGCCGCATTTTAACCCCAGTAAACATCCACCCAGTCACCAATGACCTATTTTGGGGTGAGGGTTTCATGTGAGCCACACTGAGCCATGTGAGCCATTTTAGCTTGACAGTTTTTCAAGTACAACTCTAATACTGGAGTTAGGCTTCCTTGAAAAGATGTTAAAGATTGATACTGGCAGAATTCATACACGATATGCTTACATATTACATTGATCAGGAAAGCAAAATACATTCCCCCACTAACAGAGGACATGAGACAGAAAGCCTAAGAGAAGAGACAGAGACAATAATGACGATGACGACGACAATGATGATGATGGGGAAGGGGTAAGTTATGTCAAGGACCTGACAGCTTTGAGCTGCTCAACCAGTATTTGTCATTTTCACCGTGCATGAATTCTTGATTTGATGTGTCTTAATTGATTCAGCTCTGTCTGTCTGTCAGCCTCTCAGCCTTTTCTCTATAGATTTTTATGACTATCCCTCTATTTCTATTTACCAGGAATATGGAGACTAGTTAGACTAAAGTAAATGGATTAGTGGAGGAAGACCAGCCAGTGATGCTGTCCTCCCCCTGACCTCTTTCATGACACAATGAGCCCCAAATGGCAGACATAAAGGAGGATCAAGTGCTTCAAAGTGAGCCAGGCTGAGATATAACCCAACAGGCCTCTGTGGATGATGAATGCATTTTGTAGCAGGAAAAAGCAATCATGTAGCCACCATGACACCTGGGCTTTACTGCACAGGTCCAACACATGTCACATCATGTAGCCTGGTATACAAAGACATCATCTGTGAGTTGTATTTTACAACTGAAGCATGAGTGTGTACTTTAATGCTTTACTCATATTTGTATTGGTCACATTAGGTGGTTGTGAAAACTCAACACAGTGCAGTTTAAGACAACACAAACAAATGCCATGTCCAGCACAATGCCTTTCTTCTTTTAAAAAAATAAATTCTATATTCACATTGCTTTCAAAAATGACTTAAAACCAGTAGAAATAGCTCAGACAAGCAATTATAAATATATACTACAGAGATTACATCACAGCATCAATACATGTGTCAGTCTTCCAAGTCAAATGACACATTTATACCCTTGTATGACCTATATTTGATGCATCAGGTACCTGTTCATTGCACAAAGTTAGGACACACATGCATAAAACGTACAAATGCCATTGTTTTTAGATTACTTTATTTGCCCTGTCCAAAAGAAAATAAATGTAAAATATAATTTTTAATCATTTTAAAAATCCTCTCTGGAAGCCTTTTTTTCATCCCAGTTTTAGTAACCTAAAATTCTGTTTACATATGTACAAAGAGCTACATATGTACATGTTTTGCTCTTCAAAATATTCACCTTAATGTCTACTAGGCAAAACAAACAATTTTAGGAAATACACTCACATATATGAAACATGCTACAAATATAGGAAGGCACCAATATATCAAATTGGCATTGATATTGGCTGATATTTGCTGATATTGGTCAATATCAGTATCAACACATAATATATCTTTTCATCAAAGGTAGTGGCAAATGATAATGTGTTCTATTAAAGTTTTTTTTCATACATTTGTATGATTAACTATGTTCATTCAAATATGCTATGAAGGGATAAAAGATCTTAAAACACTATTTTTATAATAAAGATTTCCTCTGTTATGGGTGATAAATAAAAATAAAACAAAAGAAACAGAAGATAACATTGGTATCACAATTGGCTTTAAACCAAAATGTCATTTTAAATAAGTACGGTATCAGTGTATGGGTCCCTAGCTGCAAATATAGAAAATACTAAGATATGCAGAGACACACTACATAACAAACAAACAATAACTTAATGACAAGTATTTTATTTGTTCACTTCCTGTCAATTGAGAACATCATAGTATTATCATAGTAAAACAACATAGATGTTGTTTTTTTGTCATTACTTAAGGAATTGTAGTAAAAGGTCCATATTATTTAACACATGCAACCTTTATGTTCTTACTCACAGAGAGGCTGGGGACTTAAGAGAGAGATGTTAATTTGTAGTCAATGCCTATTTTCCAACAACACTGACAGATAGTTAAATTGAGTTACTTCATGAGTCACAACCACAGATGAAATATCCATGGCAACAAGCTACGCTGCTGTGTCCATAATCTCCTTGTCTCCCCTGGAAATATTTCTGTTGTAGTTTGTGCTGCTTGCAGTGCGTTTCCTGTATTCATAATGCCTTTCTGTATTTGGTGACGCATCTGAAATTGTAGGTATGTGTTTGTTGAATCTGTAATGTTTCCTTAGTTGGCACGTGTTTTCTTTGTGTGGCATAGTGATCTGCCCAGATGCAGCGGTTGAAGGATTTTGTAGTTGTCCTATTTTCTACATAATTTTATAGGGTTTTATACTCATTCAAGTATCAGTTTTGTGATATGTTTTCTGGTATTCAATGCTCACTGATCTAGTCCAATAGATTTAAAACTGTGCTATCAGTTCTATTTGCGGTGTTACCATGGTGTTCAGACCAAGGTTAGCCATTCTGTGTTTCTCACAATGTGTCTTTCTCCCGGCTTGTATTGTTGCTGGGCACATTTACCTTGGTTGCTCTCAAAAAATCCATGTCCACTACAGAAAGAAATACAGCCAAAATTGATTTCCTCTTCTTTTATTGTAATGGCAGAAGTATGTAATGTTTGAATGGTTCCCACTAGAAGTGACGCCCTTCTCCTCTTCTTAACCTTGGACCAAATGAATGGTGCAAGAGCAAGGGACCAACTAAAACTTGTTTTGTAAACACCTCCTTTTGCCTGTACTTTTTATGTGTGTGTGTTTGTGCATGTGTTATTGTTAGTCACAGCCTGGTTCAATGACAAACCAGAATAAATTTTGTAAAAACCTCATCACAGAGTATTGAAATAAAAATGCCTTTGAACACTGGTGAGTGTTATTTGGAGTATATGGTGCTTCATAAGGCATAGTGATGAAACACTTCATATAGCTCAATACCCACCTATTGTGCATGTTCTGAAGCTGCTAAACTCTTCATAAGTGCCCTTTGAACAAAAAAAGGTCCAATGTGCCCAGCTGAAAGTGCAACCATACATGCAAGAACACTCTTAATAAATGTAACGAATCTCACATACTCTTCACAGAATGCATTTTTCTGCTTTATCAACTGTTTCATGTCATCAACTCGACTAATGTGAGATACCTTTAATCTCAAACCTGGTTCATTTGTTTTTTGATGAGTTATGGAAAACACTCAAGTGGAGAAACACAAGAAATAGGCAATTCTTTATAATAAAGCACAGAAAGCCCATTCCTGAGCTGTCGGCTTGAAATATAAATGATTGCTTTTAAAGTGGGTGCCACTGATATCCTGCCTTGATGTGAAGTCCTTTTTTGATGGCCAGTAAAAGCTTGAGAAAAACTTCTTATTGGGAAAGATCAGCAGGGTGTAATCACTGAGGAACAAGTTTTAGTTTTTTTTTTTTTAAAAAGAGCATCTTGTGTTTCTGCCGCTCTCCACCCATCCCCCGTACATTATGTTACTGTGCTGATGTCACATTGATTATGCTGATCATAAACTGCCTTTGTTTGTCCCTCGCTCCTCCCATCACTCATCCATCTGCAGGCATGAGCAGAAGTCACACTAAAAGCCATCTTTTCCATGTTTTCTGCATTTTCAGGTCACGCTGCAGATATAGGCAGTCCCACTGGAGGCCCACGCCACTCCTATTTCCCTTCACACTCCAGTATATTAATTGCTTTTTAATGTTTCCCTTCTCTCCTGAAAGTTGTTGTATACCAACAAATCAACAATAATAAGGTTCTTTTTTGCTGTTGCGGGCCACAGCCAAGACTAAAAGGGTACAGTCACTGAATAATCCATGCATGGAGTGAAGGCTTCAAGCTGGTAAAAGAGGACTTGGAACAGTAGGCCATTTGGCTTTCTTTCCGCTTTGTCCCCAGTGTCCTCTGCTCCCAGCTGTGTGCATGTCACAGAATGGGACTTTGGTGTGAGCAAGAATAAGAAGATGCAATGCTGATCCAAGTAATCCTGCTCTAACCCACTAAAGCATTGTGACATACTCCCTCTTGAGCCAAGATGAAAAATTTGAGGCATAAGCATTCATTTTTAATCGACGCAATTATTGGAAATAGGTTCCCTGTTCTGCATAGCCTTTTATACCAAGAGGAACATATGCTCGATTCTGATGAGAATAGATAGTGTTAAAGAAACAGAAAATTACAACGGCGTATAAGGGCCACATAAGAAAAACAAATCACTTGTCACTACGAGAATAAAGTCGTAATATTACAAGAATAAAGTCATAATAATATTATGAGAATACAGTCGTAGTTTTAAAAACTTGTAATATTTTGAGAATAAAGCATGATATTACGAGAATAAAGTCATAATATTATGAGAATAAGGTTGGTCCAGTTCAACAGAAGTGAAATTGCTGCTTCACTTGTCGCGTTCATTGTAACAGGAAACTGACCGTCAAATTAATTTAAAAATATTACGACTCATAAAAGTACAACGCTATTTTCGAATTTTTAAAACTACGACTTTAGTCTCGTAATATTACAAGTTTTTTTTAAACTGCAACTTAATTCTCGTAATATTATGACTTTATTCTTGAATATTATGACTTTATTCTCATAGTGACAAGCGATTTGTTTTTATTATGTGGCCCTTATACGCCATCGTAGAAAATAACTACTGTCTCTCTGCTGTTATTTTATACTACAAGTTGTAGTTTGAAAAAAATATTCCAATAAAAGATTGTAAAGAATTCAATTTATTGTTTTCTGAATGCTTTTTTTTTGTTTGTTTTAGCACTGGGTAAACATCACACACTGCATGTGATGAGGCACCAAGTGACCTAATGATTATCAGAAGGTAGCACTACCATTACAGCATATACAAAACATATTTGTGCCCACAAACAGCATTTCAATTTGTATAAATCTCTACAACTCATGGAACCATGGAAGAATGGACCCATCGGCGGACTTCTGCAATCACACTTTTTTTTTTTTTTTTTTTTGCACCACTACTTGGTTTAAGTACAGGGTTAGGGTTACACTTTGTTGTAAATATCATACATTACTAGGTTATGTAACACCTGGGTGTAAATCATGGTAAGCAGTCTGGTGAAACAGACTCATAACAATTTCATTTTATTGAATAAGACAGCGCTTCCACATATTTGTATGGAACATTTTAACCTGTCCTAGAATTGGTACATACAATATGAAATTAAATATATACTAATTTATATACTATACTACTGTGTATTCTATGAGTTCCATATGCAGCAGTAGTAATTACAGTAAATCTCTTTACGTACATTTTTTTAATGTTTTTTTAATTTGTTTTGTTTTTAATGATTAATAATGTTTTTAACTACTTGGGTAGCCAAGTAGTCAGCAGTGGCCCTAGTGGATACAGTATATGCACATGTACACTATAAGCCCAAAAAGGTTCAGTTTACTAAAAAAAAATGAGAAAAGGAGTTTCCTTTAAAAAAAATTAAGTAATAACTACATTTAACTTAAAAAGTTCAGTGATCATTGCTTAATTTTTTTAAATCAACCACTTTTTTCAATTTTTATGTAAACTCATCTTATCTGGGCTTAAAGTCTAAGGACTACCTGAGAAACTAGCATAAAAATATCTCAACAGAAAATTTAATAATTGTAATAAAAACTCCACAGTTAATTGACAGTAGTGTGTTAAGGGAATTTGTTCCAGGCTTAAGCAGTCCTTCTGAAATTCTGCTCGGTAGCCTGCAGCAGAAACGAGAGCTCTGGCCACTTAAGCTGCTAAACTACAACTCTCCACCACCTGTAACCTGACGCCTGCTCCTACACACAAAGGAAGCAAACAGCAAGTTAATCAGATGTTCTTACAATTTGTTAAAATACAAGAGGTCATAACACATATGCATGTGTAACCAGTAGGCTAATATCATACAGAGCATTCAAATGTGTGTTCATGGGGTCTTGGCTGGAGTATTTTGTTTGTTTAAAAATTTTTTAAAAATATATAAATTATTTTCTGACATTAGAGTGACAGCAAGCTTTGTTTGAACAGAATGTTTTGTTGTTTTTTTAGATGTATAACCTTTTAAGATCTACTATTTTCATTTAACCCTATCCCTAATATAAGGTTCATTACTTAGAAAGTTATGGTTAAAAAATGCCTCAATTTAAACATGGCTAAAATGTAACTCTTACCATAAAATGCATCCCCAGTGACCTGATGGATGTTAAGAGGTTAAAATACCAATTACATGTAGAATAAGAGGATAATCCCTTTTAATTAATTGTAGAATAAATAATTGTTTTAGGGCAGTATGAGTGTGTTGATCATCTCTCAACTTTTTACATAAAAAAATGCATGTCATGAAAACAGTCAGATAGCTTAAAAACGGAAAGTGTTTGGAAAGTACAAGTATGTTTGCATATGCACATCCAGGCACTAACATTGCACTGAGTGAGAAGGGGGGTCATGTTTGGAGCTTGAGTTACAGGGCCAGCATCTGCCATCCGGCCATCAGGCCCTCATATCCATCACTGGCCGATGGCGTGGTGCAGCCCGGCGTTTGTAAAAACACCCAGAGGAAATGGAGTCTCTGGGCCAGACAAGAATAAAATTAGCTTGATGACTAAGTTCCTCCTCAGGTCCCAGTGGGAATAGAACTCTGCCATTTGTTTTCATTACATCCCTTGGCTGTAAGAGGGGAGGACGACTTGTGTGTGAATGTGTGCGTGCATGTATGTTTTGGGGAGATGGTGCATATGTGTGTGGGGGTCAGCTTTCATCCCTGCAAAGTAAAATAAAATAAAAGATTGTCTGCAAAATTTCCAGCATGGTATGGGTTTAATCAAACATAGTCACTCATAAACACAGCACTTTGACTCCAAACCTCACCCTGTGTACAATATTTGTGCTCAGTCTGTAGAGGTGACATTACTGTTTGGAATTGTTCCATCACTTCTCATGGCATACAGTATTGGCTTTGGCCACTTTATTGCATTTGCCTCAGAATATCTAATAAACACGCAAAGGTTATAAAAATTGATTTCCTCACAAATGTGTTTTCATTCATTCCTAGTGCTATGACATAAGCAAAGTTTTGCTGAACTAAATGTGCTGCCATCTTATTTTGGGGGGATGGTGGATATAAAAACCTGAAAGCAAACATATGATGCTTTTTGTCACTTCACTTAATAGGAAAAAAAAAAAGTCTTTTTTTTTCATTTATATTTACACAGTAATGTCCAGTTAAAATATGCACTTAATGAATTAGGATGAAACAAATAATGAGACAGTTCCGCTCATGCAACTGATAAAGATCACTCAAGCAGAGTAAAAAGAAAAGTGTGATACACAGACATCATTTGTAAAGTTGAAATGTGAAAAATGAAACATAATTTGATTTATTTCCAACAATAAAAAGCATCCATGTATATTTGAGATTATATAATAGCATTTGAACATTATTTGGCAGCTAAAGAGTAACATGTTATTTTTGGTGTCTTCACATGTTTGCGGTGCAGAATAATCAGCCTTGTTTGTACTAAAGAAGTGCAAAATAGAGCAAGGAAGGAAAGCAAGGAAATGTAAGCCCTTCTATTGTAAACACAGGGGGAAACCTCAGCACTACTAAAATAATTTTAGCCATATTTATGATTGTTAAGCTGCATGTGTGCCTCCGAACTTTAGCACAGTGAGTTGTGCTTTGAATACTTTTCGTCGTGTTACACACACTCTTTATCACACATACACACACACACCCCTGTAAGATTAGTTCCAGCTTTTACCCAGGGTGCCTGTTAAGGCTGAAGTGAAGACATCTTGTACTTCTTTAAAACATGTAGCATTAACACCTTTGCCCCCTGTGTAAACCCTGAGTACTGACCCACAGCGGAGAGCGGGAAGCCACGGCTTCTTGGGATGTGTAAATGTAATACAGCCCTAGAGCAGCACTTTTCAGTCAAAGCTCAGTAGAAAGGAAGGAATCAGGAAGGGGAATATTGGAGGTGATGGAGAAAATGAAAGTCGCTGTGGATGTTTATGTGTTTTTTGGATGAAGAGCTGACGACAGGTTAGCAGGCTGGTAGGACAGAGGCCTTGAACCAGAGGTGTGAATGGAGATATCCACTCACACATCTGGCTTGTAACCATTCATTTTCCTTTGTAGTTTTTGGAATTTGGTCTGTCTATATCTCTGTCTCACATATAAGCATTGTGGAATAGCACAACCAGAGATAGACCTCAGTTTGCATCGACTTTGCTTCTATTTGCTCAGTTTTTATAACAGCCGGTTGTGACATTGTGTCATTTTTATAATCAGAAATAGATAAGTCATAAATGTAATTTTTTTTGCCTCAGGGAAACATACAGTTGATCGAGGAAAAATTTTTTAATTATTATTATTGCAATATAGATTTTTATGTGGCAATAATCACTGTCCCAATATACATTCTTCTTATGTCCTTGCGGTCTTTTTAGTTTATGATGATTAAATTAAGTCAAATTACAAAATGTTTTTAGGTTTTTGTTCTTTTGTACTTAGTTTTACTTGTGCAGAATTTTACATGATTGTAGTTTCAAATGTTTTACCTCTAGATTTCTGAAATCAGCACTGCTTGACAAGTTATGTTTTAACCATAAATAATAGCTTAAAAATAAATATTAAAAACATTTTTTTCAACTTTCATTCAGATCCAAGAAACAGCCTTTAAAGTTATAATAATAATAATAATTTGACATTGATTGATGTCTCATAACATTTTTGGCCATGTTTTAAGCATTTCAGACACGCATGTTACGAACCAGATGAGATAATTTTAGGGCTAAATGTAACTTAGCATTTGAATGAAAATCAAACCCTTTAACCTTTGGTGTACAACAGTCGTAGCATAATGCACTTAAATATGCATTTATAGGGAGACAGAGAGAATGCAGATCAGGGCAGAATGACATGACTTCCCAGAACCCATTGTAGGCTGAAAGGAGGAAGTGATTTTCTCTAATGTATCTCTGTGTTGTGTCCTTGTCCTCCCACGACTGGTCTGCACACCAGTTAGAGGACCTAAAACGTGGGTCAAGGCGAGGGTGCTCCTATATTTGTATGTCAGACAACCAAACAGGGAAAGAATGAGAGAGAGAGAGAGGGAAGGGAAAGGAAAGAGGGTTTGCCACTGACAAGGAAGTCAAATAAAGGGAAGAAAAGCTCCATTTCCCCAGCTAAATGTACCCCTGGGAGGCGTAAGGGAGGGAGAGAGAGCAAGAAAGACTGAAAGGTTATGAACCGACAATACTCCTGCAAGGCTCCAGATTTACAGCTACCAAGCCCTAAGAGCTCTGCCATGCTTATTTCTACAGCCAGTTAAAACAAATTGCAGCCGTGTTTCAATCACCCACATCCTCTTCTCGCTCATCCGCCCGAGCCAGGCTTTTTTGGCCTGCTCTGTGATTTTTCTCTCAATTGCTCTTGAATAAAAACTTTCCCCTTGTGTGGTGATATTCATGTACTGGAAAGTCCCCATGTGCTGTACACACACTCAAACCAAGCCTAAGGACTTTTCTCTGTTCTTGTCTTATATAATCTGATCTTAATCCTTAAACATCCACCCTACAGCTAACCCTAGTTTAGAGTTAGCATTAGGGGTAGGGTTAGGTCTAAACAGAAGAAGTGTAAAGCCAAAACACAAGTGAATATGTTATACTTTCCGAGTGTAACACGTGGCTCAAGCATAACCTAAAATACATGTGTAAACATGGCTAAAATTTAACTGTAACCCCAGAGGTTAACCAATGTAAAAAAAAAAAAAAAAAAAAAAAAAAAAGAGCCAAATTAAAACATAAAATACAGACAAAAAAATAAAACAAACAGCAACCCATGTTAAAAAAAAAAAAAAAAGAAGAAGAAGAAAACCTGTGGTTAGCCATATATTAAGTGAAAAATGAATGTCGGATGAGAGCACATAACATGAATAAATACTTCCCCCAAAGACCATAATGTATGTTTGATTGCAGGTTGTGGTTGAAACCTTTTGTAACCTGATCTGCTGTTTGATTTGGGTTCAAATGAGAGAAAGCAGCGTCGGACAGAAGAAATGGGGAGGGGGTAGAGGATGGTTGGGGTGCAGGTATGGGGTCACTAGAGTGTCTTTTTCATGTTCCAGATTAGAAGCAGATGTTGGTGGGATTACACCCACAGTGTCATCACTCACCTCACAGTCCCACCTCTGTCCATACACACTCAAAGTGTATACACACACACACACACACACACACCTACACACACACACACACACACACACACACAGAGGGTTAGTGAAGTTTCACAGTGATGCTCAGCTCCCATCCAGAGTGAGTACAGAATATTATTGAATCTGTTCACATATTTACTAATATTCTATTATAACATCATTCTGAATTGGAGGTGATACATGAATGTTATATTTTCTCTGGATTTTTAACAAAGCTTTTTTTCTGAATGTCACATTTTTTTTGACTGAGGCCCTGTCCACACATAAGATATAACTTTTGTTGCTTTTAACACGTGGCATCCACACTACTCCAGTATTTAGTTTTCCAATGCTCTCCCCCTCATAGATATTGGCCCTAATAGACACTGAACTACAGGGGGTTTTGTTGTGAAATTACTTCTTGCTTTTATCATGATACCGGTTACTCCATTTACCGCAGATGAGCTGTTATTTAAACAATTTGTGATAATTCCCATGTCCAGGAGTGTTTTCAGATACACTTATGTTATAATGATGAATTCTGAAACTTTAGTAAAACATAAAAAATCAAATATACAGTTTTAGGCAAACAGAAAAAACTATTTGGAGACAGAAGTGACCACGTTTGGATGCACGCTTTTGGAGTTCTAGAGAACAAAATTATTTGTAAGAGGTGATGATTGAGCTAATGCTAACACCTACAAAGTCATTTTACTATCTCATTATTGTAAACAATGAACTAGTGAAGAAAAACCTTAAAGACAGATTACAATACTTGTTAGAGGGTCAAATACAAATTAGACCAGAATAACTCCTGGAAAAAAGAAGACTTTGACTTTGAAGAAACTCATTCACTTGTTGACTTTTAGACAGAAGTATATGTCAATGAATGCCAAGACAACCCTTTTGGAACCAATTAGTGGCAGTCAACACATTACGAGGGGGCTTCAAAAAGTTTGTGGAAAAAGGACACTTAGAAAATTTTTTTTAGTTTCTGATGTTTATTTTTTAATATGATATGCTCCATCTAGGTTAGTTCACCTGCAAGCATTGATACCAGCCTGTAAGTCCATCTGTGGAAAACTGAGGGTCATGCAATTTAAACCATGTCAAATCTGGGTTTTTTCTTCAAACTTTTTGAAGTTCCTTGTATGTCTTTAAGATGCATCTGCATTGGTTTAATGTTGGAGCACTGGTTTTATTTTTTCTACCATTCCTTCCACGTGGGTCCCTGACCAACTTTGGATCAGAACCCACCACTTGAGGAAGTTGGCTTTAATGAATGTGTGTACCAAATTTAATAGCTATCCATCCATCATAATCTAGGGGGACTGTGAAGACCACCATTTCATCATGTTGTGCTTTTTGTATTCCCAGTTATTCTAATAGACACATATTTGCTATTTCAGTCTGGCCTAAAATGATCAACAGCTCAACAAAGTAATATATCAGCCAACTAAAAGTAGACACCTATACAGTACACTTTATGCATTCCCTCAGTCCTCAGGGGCCTGGTGGAATGCATAAAGCAGCTGCTGGAATGTGATGCACAGAACATGGAAGTGTTTAGTCGCTGACTACTAACTTATTGCTTGTGAAAGTAAATCCCCATCTAGAGGTGGACATTTTTCTTTGCTTGGTTGTGGACCAGTTTGAAATATTACCAAGCAGTGATGGATCAAACGAAAAAGCCCAGTCAAGATAAAGCTATTTTTTGCTTATTTGAGGGCCCTGGCAGAAGGTGTGTCTCTAGTTCATGAATAAAAAGAATTGAAAAGATCTAATCCACTGACAGAAACATATTAAATAAATTTTCAAATTGATAATGCAGCTGTCTAAACAAACACTCAGGCTTGTACTACTGTGTAATACACAATACGTATGTACGTACTGGGTAGGGTAATGTGTGACTAGCATATTTTTAGTCATATTGTGAAGCAGAAGGTTTATGGTATAAAAAGTTATTGTTATAATTCATGTGGGCATTTAATACTTATGGATGTCACATAAAAAAACATAATGTGCTCATACACAGTTATAATGGATTTCATTACTAAATTAATTTTAGGTGTGTCCATTATAGAGGATCAGAAGAACAGTATTGAAGAACTATGTGCCCTCAAAGTCCGGACCCAAGTACCTTCCCTGTAACATTACAATATGTTGAAAATAGAAAAGCTACTACTTTTAAATTTCTTCAGAAAATTATATTATATTAAATAATAAGCATTACTGAATGTAAGTTAGCCATTAACCCATAAGGACCCAGTGTGACATTTGTGGCACGACTCAAATATTTTTCTTTCTATATTTAACCATCCTTTATTTCTATTAATTATAGTATTATATTCTGTAATGTGTGGTTTTTTTTTTTATAAGAATCAAGTATTTTTCAACATTTAATTAATGTAGATGTTCATAAAAGTTTAGAGTAAATTCGAGGATTGTTCTATCAAAAACAGAAAACTGAAGAAAAAGTGACTTTTTCCACAAATCTATTATTAACTGAACATAAACCCAGTGCCTCCATCCACTGTTATTGATCCAACTCCATGGGTTTTACTGGGGAATTAATGTTGTGGAAGACAACGGTATTTCCATGGTAACCACAGAGCCTCTGAATGTCCAAATGACCATGAAAAGATGAGTACAAATCAAACCAATTATTTACATGTACTAGTGGATTAACATGGGTCAGACGGTTTATATCAGTTCATGATTGTAGTAGATGGCAGATGTTTGGATTTTTATGGGTAAAAAAAAGTTTCCGTAAATATAGAGACAATTTCATTTGTGAACTGACACACAAGTAGCGCTGAGTCTTTATGGGTTAAATTCACAATATTATTAGAATTAACTGTTTGCATGTTTTATTTTTTTTAATGTTCTCAGAAGCACCCCTATGCTGACCTCAGTCTTCACACACCTCCCAGGGCCTTGAATCATTTCTGGTCACAATGATAAATGATGTGCCAGAGAAAGCACTGTGCACAAAGAGCTTACGGGAGGCTGATGTACAGGACCCATGGGGACTGATGCTAGAATCTGCTTGAGATAGCTGTAACCATGATCCACAAACGTGTACATGCTAGATGTGAATGACGCCCCTGAGCGTGGTGCTAGCAGTTGTATGGTCTCTTTTGTCTTAACTGTTTGAAGGCTTGAGCCTCTAGAGGAGATGGCTGTGAGGAGAATCAGCTGAAACCCACAGCACTTATTGCTTGTGACAGGAGCCACACTGGGGCTGTGAGGACGGTCACAGCTGCTGAGAACATCGGTACATCATGATAAGCTTTTGTTATTTTGACCAGTATAACTAGCAAGAATAGCCTGGCAGCCTTATTTTTTTCTGGTGGAGGTCAAAGTTTTTAACCAAGTGTCAGAGGTGATGGATCAACTATGACTATCGGCATTTGTAAAACATTTAGAGTAATACAAAGAGTCCACCAGCTTTTGGTTGGAAATGGTTATGTATGACTATGACTGGGAATGACAACAGGCATCTCAGGCTACATTCAGATAGGAGGCAAATGTGGCCCAAATCTGATTTTTTTGCCCATATTTGACCGGTATCCAACCTGTTAAAGACAGTTTGAACAGTACAAATCTGATTTTTTCAAATCTGACTCAGGCCATGTGGTACTAAATCCACTACGTATCAGATATTTTGCAATGCAACTTCAGTCTGAATGGCCAGGACGTGTTTATTTGACCATTTTGTCATTGAAATGCAACAGACATCACAATTCTGTGTCCCAGGAGAAGAAACAGCAGCAAAAATAACAACAACATCCATGGCAGAGGACGGGGAGGAAAGTGGACAGTGGAGGGAGAGCGAGGTCTTGGAATTAATAAATATTTGGGGTGGTAATTGTATTCTATTCTAGATGAGTGTCTTGCCATGAGAGTGTTACGGAGAGGTGGTCACAGATATATTTAAACACTCTTCTCATCAAAATTATAAAGTCTGTGTCAGTGACTATCCCACCACTCCTGACTCCAACTCTGCTTCTAAATATTACAGACGTAGCAGCCATTGCACCACAAAAGGCCATAGCAGCAAAACCTGGCTCTCTACCTTTTTAATCTAATTCTGAAAATTATTTGACTGTAACGGTGCTGAATTTGGTTGTAGAGAAACTTTATGAATGCCACACACATGCTAAGACCAGATGCCTCCATATTTACTTCCGTAAACACAGTGCTTGCCTGCGTGATCATTTAAGACCTCTTTTGTGCATGTGGGCCACTTCAGGGTCGCATTCAGTTCATACTGAAAACTGATAAAAGCCACATGTAATGTGTAATTTGAACAAGCACTCAAAAAAAAGTCAGATTTCAGCAAAAAAAAATCTGAATTGGGCATTAAGACCTGCTGTGAGAACGTAGCCTTAGTTGATAAGTGCACTCCATTAAATCACAACAAATTTTGAAACAGTCCTCCACTTTTGGGAGACTGCCCATATTTTCAACATATTAACATCCTGAGGATTCGTTGACCCAATTTTTTATTTTTTTTTAAACATTAAACATCAAGATTTCAAAAAGGTGTCTGTTTCATCCAGTTATGATGCTTATCACAATATTGCAACTTTGGCTCTTAAAGGGTTAATGTCAAGGGCACAAGGGAACTGTTCCAACTCATATTTTGAAGGGCCAGAATTGTCCCAACAATGACAATGTGAAAATCATCCCATTATCTTATCTTTCAGAAAGTAAAACCTGCTAAAGGTACATTCACATACTCATTGAAACTAGAGCTGCATCTAGTATCCAGTATTTTAATCCATATCATGTGCTGCATAGTGCACACAGCATAGCCAAGTTTGTCCATGTCAGCACCTTTCCTACTTTGACAAGACACAACATAAAGGAGACGAGACAGTAGCAGCTTCTTAAACCACTGACAGGTTAAGTTAGTGTTAATGGAATCACTAGTTCAAAGCCCTAGTGTTAAACTGAAAACCCACTAGCTACCACTGAAACCCTTTACACTGTGGAAATTAATATCATCTGATGTTAGATAACCATGTTAACATTGTGGTCAGCAGGAGCAAACTTTTACTGTACCTGTAGGTTTTAAGAAAATATACTGTTATGTCAGACAGACCTCCTCATTGCCTGTTTTTAAATCTCTTCTTAAAACCCACTTGTTCTCCTTGGCTTTTTAACTCTTTTGCAATGTTGTCATTTTGTTTTTATGTTTTTATCTTCTATATTTTAACTTGTTTTAATTTGTCAATCTTATTGTTTCTTAATCTGTTGATTATATTGTTTTTGATTTTGTTAATTTTATTGTTTTTAATTAGTTTTTTTCATTGTTTCTTAATGCTTTTATAATATATTTACTGTGCTTTTAACCATCTGTACAGCACTTTGGTTCACTGTA